>JAQFXU010000877.1:0-38330 GCA_034693705.1 Spatulosminthurus flaviceps
ATAACGGATGGGGAGAAATAAACACAAGCTATTTAAATGCTTTTTATGCAATAAAATTCTTGAAGAACATTAATTTTGTTTCGAATAGTTAAGAAAACAATAGTTACATTTTTCTTGCCAAACATACCTCAATAGGTGGCGGAAACAGTTCAAAGCAAAGAACTAGGAATAAATTCAGAAACGATTGGAAAACTGTATCGTTTTATTGTATGGTAATATCGCGATGAAACATTTATAGTGATAGGTAATAATTTGACAACTTGTACATACCTGTAGTATATTTATTTAAGAAAGATTCTTTCCATTAAATTTCTTATTGGCGCATGGCTTAAATAAACACCAATCACCACTGACTAATAAATTTTAGGAAAATCTTTTCATTTCGTTTTATGTCCGTGACGTACAATTATTTGTAACATTTTATTACAATATCCCTAGATAATTGTAAATTGTAACCTTCAGTGCACTCAGTGGACTGCACATCCGGCCGATTTAACCAGAACTTGCTTTGGGCAATTACAGTAGGTTAGTGCTAATTAAGTTTCATCCTGAATTACAATTATCTGTCTTTAATCCCGTCACTGCTACAAAAACTTTCCCCAGGTAATTTTCCAACAATCTAACTTTTTGTAAACAAAACTGATATCGCTCAGTATTAAGTGACAAGCAATCTACACCTTCTATTGATCACTTGAAATGCATTAAGTGCTTTTATATCCATAAGATATAGCTACTCAGATTTTGCATGGCTCTGACTTTTGACTGCCTTAGCATTTTTCTTCTTCAGCGCTTCTTTACATTCGTTGTACAAATCATTTAGCCCGAAGGTATTCACGATATTGACCAAGTTCATGTGGAAAGTTAACAATTTTCCATTCGAGTCCCAATTCGGCCGAAACATAGTTGGTTTTCCTCCCTTGAATAGGATAATGGTCGGCAGCTGCTTTGAAAATGCGGAGTCTGATATTCTAAAATCGGCTCCTATTTCTGGAAATCGTGCTAAATCCACCTTTCCAAACTTGAAATTTTCCAGATTATACCTGGAAATATTTAAGTGAAATATCAGTACACCTGACAATAAATACTTGTGATAAATTAGAGGTACGTCATTTACTTGGCCGACATTTCTGCAAATACAGACGCAAAGTTGACACATGCAGGATTCCAAGCCGTATAAAACTCAACCATCCATACGACACCATCCTTAGCGATTTCTTCTTTGAAAGTTTTGGGATCTCTGAAGTACAGAATGTTTTGTGGTCCACGATACGTTGGTTGTGGTAACAGAAGTGCTTGAACTACAATAAAAAACAAATCCAGCTATAGTTACCGTCGAAGCCCACAAAATCCACAATTCAACTATTTCACTGTGAATGTTATGGATACAAACTGACAGAGCAGGAAACGAAATATCTTACCGAAGAACACAATAAGAAAAATAAGCCCGTAAATATTATAGGAGAAGAACCACAGGACCATATTTGCGACTTTACAGTACATAAAGGAATTATTCAGGTAAGCGATGAAGGACATAGATCCCGTTTTTCTAGCCCTCATCATGACCACCATTAGAAGAAAGAATAATATTTCCGTCTGTCTTCCCTCAAATTCACAGTTTCCATTGAAAACAATCGAGCAAACTGGAGGTATTAGCTTACTCGCCAAAAACGATACACTCATAAGAATGTTTACAATATAGTAAGGATGAACTATAGCTCGAAGATCTTCCTTGATCTGCATTTTCCTAGTAGTATGAATTCTGTAATCACAAAATCAAAATTAAAGCACTTTACTAAGTAATCATAGCTATTTGAAAAACCATTCATATAATCCCATTAATTTTTTCTCATTCCTTTTGTCACTTTTCTGAAAACCTAGCTTTAATACACACTGACGAATCCCATATTTGTCGACAATGAAACCAACACAAATACTTCATTGTAAATAAACGGGAACAACCCCCACTAAACTATATTTTCCGTTTAAAAAAAATAGTTGCACTACCAAAAGTTACACTATCGGCGCAGTCATTAAAATTCATCACTCCTACGTATTTCCTAATATGGATTTTGTAAATATTGCATTCACGAACTACAGGCTTGAATAATTATTCTTTTTACCACAACCACGAAATCAAAACAGGTCCGAAAAAGATTCACAAGTTGCAGGAAATTTGTTCCGTGCCAAAATATTCCGTCCAAGGATATTTCCAACGTCTCTTTATCCTTTGATAAGAAAATTCAAAATTATCTTAAGGCCGTTTAAATCCAAAGACTATGACTAATACTGTTCTTAAAAATAGAATTATTATTTAATTTTAAACACATACCTGAACACTCTAGAGGGTGTGGTATCAGAATAAATTTTACGGTCCTCTGCAACTTAAACACGTTCCCTTGATCTACCATTTGATGGTACCCTTCTAATTTCAGCCATACAATTACTTAATGAGTAATTTATCCGGGAATGAGCAAACTTTTAAATATCGTGTGCGCCGATTTCCAACAACCAATGCCACTGATGTGAAGAATGAAGACTTTATTCAATAGTATTTAGAAACAACGATTTTCAAAATTATCGACTGTGTGTTTGTACCGTGTATGTTGTGTACGTAAGATATAGCGAGTATTTCTCCAGATCAATTCTCCCGCCAGCACTGTTCTCTTTTCGACTATTTCAAGTCTTTGCGACTGATAAAATATTGAGCAGCTTCTACGGCACAGCTAATAGTTACACTTCTATTTCTGCACTTCTCTATATAGTTGAACGAAAGGCGTTTCATTTTCCTCCGAGCACGACTTGTGCCGAACGTCGCGGAGTAAGTATAATTATATACACAACACAAACATTATATGACGGTAAATTCATGAGGTGGAATTTAGCTCCGTATTATTCTCGGTATAATCTCACAAATTAATCCCTCAAGATATTAGGATGAACTATTGTTATTGCGATTCTGGATATAATTTTGTAATGTTTAAAAAGTCATTATTATCTGCCTATAGGATGAATGATAACTGACGGCGAAACAAAAGCGATAAATAGATTCCGCTAGGATCGTGCAGTGTAGTTTAAGCGCGCTCTATCGGTGCGGTGCCATTAATATGGTCATAAATCCAGTGTTATAATTGACTCAACTGATTCTACATATCTATGAGTTAGCATTCGATTTAATATTTTTATAGATACTTGTAAAATGTAAGCCGTAGTATTATGTTGTGAGTGTGTATTTTTGTGTCTATAATTATTTGAGCTGCTCCGCATCTTTACATGTTAACAATATGATGACAATACGCATAATAAGTAAATGTTGTTGTTCATTTCTTAGAAATCCAAAAAAGAAATCTTGAATCTCCCTAACATTGTATTAATTGTGTATAAGGGCCTTTATAAGCATATAAAAAGCACCAGAGACTGCTCAACTCAGGCCGGATGAAGGGCTGCAGATGTGTCCCGAACATGAATGATGAATGACACATATTTTTAGATAATGTCGGCTAAATTCCAAAAGGGGCTATTTTTTAATTTAAAGGGGGAAATGGCAAAACTTTCAGAACAGCTTTATTCTGATCTCTACCTGAGGATAAATGGTATAGTTGTGTAGTTGTCAATGTATGATATTTATATGGAGAAGAGCTACATTTTCGAATGACAAATAGGCCGAAACAATTTTCCTTGTGAAGAATTGAAGAATCTGTAAGCATTTTAATTTTAATCATTGTTGTTCTAGAAAGCAGAAGAGGAGAATTACTAGGTGTAGCAGAACTTGCTACACTTTAAAAAAGTACGCAATACGATGGATTCAAATCACCAACAACTGTAGCCGATATTTAGATAGATTATAATTTCGAATTGTTATTCTTATTGTTACTTTGCAAGTGGTTGTTGATGATTTTTCAATAAAAATGTACTAATATTTTAGCTAATTTATAGTATTTAATGTTTCTGGATGTTTGTAGATTTAAAATCTACAATTTTATGGTGCAATCGTGGTCGTGAGTATGAGTCATGATTTCAAATGCCCGGCCATAACTTTTGACCCACACATCGGACTAATTCAGAAAGGAAATTTTTGGAGCTTTTAAATATGAAATAATTTAGGGCAAAATATTTTGCGGATGAAAATTTTGGACGAAATTTTTTGTCCAAGAAATAGGGGTAGAAAACTATCCCGAAAGAAATTTTGCAGGTATCCTATTTAAAATAATTTTTCTTTCATCACCCTTAACTTGTCCTTCAGAATTCAGAGCGTGGGTTCGTGACATCGTGATTACCATTTTGGTAATTTGACAATGAGTTAAAACTAGCAGACGATATTGTGACTAGAAGTAACCCGAGGAATGTCGCCGGCGGTCGTGAACTTCTTCGTCCGGTTCCAACTATAGAGTTTGTGCATACATTTGTATTTGACAATAAGTACCTAGTGAAAAGTGAAAATGCATTCAAGCCTTAATAATTATTCAATATGTACTACTATGTTATTTAAGCACATTTTGTTGAATTATACTACCATGAAAATCCTTTGTGTGGTAAATGCATAGTAAATATATTTTGTGAGGCGAATGATATAAACTATAATAATACCAATCATTTTATATGGTCTAAAATAAGGTTGTATTTTTATATACGGTAGCAGTTAAGTACTTCCCTCATCTCACCTCTCAATGCCTAGCCTTGGGTTACCACGGATCAAACCAATTAAGCAGGGGGTATGCTCCATTCAGTTTCATGATTCCAGAAATTAATCTTTAAATGGTGAATTGCTGAATAGATGCAAGTTGGACCAAGCGGAAAAAGATATGTATTAACTTTGCAGCCGACATTATTATGAATAATTTATATTTCCTATCACTCTTGATTACATTACAACTCTTTCATAAAGTGGATGAATATTATGGATTTTATATATGCATGGCCCTGTATATACTTAACAACTTTACTGGGTGAATGTATATATGAATTCGTATAGATGGCGATTGGTGATAATGGCTCGATTATATTATATTGTTGTCGGCTGAATTGGGAAATGTAGTATCCATGAAAGCTACAATTTCGAAATTCGAAGTTTAAGGACAGGACAGCTTAGTTAGTCTCACTCAGACTTGTGTTGGAACAAGTATAAACTTGTTCCAGTATAAAATAATTTAAATTATGATTTATATTTAAGGTAAAACATGAAAGCAGCACCAGAAGCTCATGTGCATTTTATATATGGCTGGAAAAACGTCCAGTTCAACCATCCTGGTTACTTTTCCGCCGACTTGGTTGCCTCGAGAACCTATATACATAATCAGTAACCAAACCAGTAACGGAACGCCGTACGTCGTGCTCGTAGTATAGCATAGCGCAGCGAAGCGCTTCTTTTTTCAAAATTCAGCACACCAGCCCGAGACGACGATGGCAATGGATAAATGGCCATTTTAATCGAAAAAAGCTGGAAACTAGCATAAATCTCAATTTCTCAACGTTGAGAATAAAACTTTAGAACGTTAAAAACAAGTCAAGAGCTGAATATATACTATGTATGTACATATTTTACAAAAAACCGTATATTGCTAAACATGAAAGTATCTGTCAAAAACTAAAGAGATTATGTTATAACTCTATTAAAATGTATACGCAATCAAGGGCACATATGGATTCCATAGAGAAATATGCACCCCTCAAGGGTAATGCAGTGACGGCTCTAAGTTTTCAAGACTTCGTATGGCCGCTCCGAAGGAAAATCACTAACCAATACACAAAATATTGATACTTATTTTACGAATATTTGTATTTATTTAGACTTTAGAAGTTAGCTATATTTTGAACTTTGAACTGGAACTATGTAGTATAGTTTCTATTGTAAAGATTGTGGTAAGCTTATCTAGTTATATTAATTAGATTCGGAAATGGCCAGTAATTATATAGGTGATTTCGGAGTTTCCGCTGAACAATGACAAGTTTTAGTTTGCGAAGCAGCAAGCACCGTTACTACAAGTCGGCTTAGTGTCGCAGCCACAATTAGTATCACCTGATTTGTCGTCCTTTGTAAAGTAAACTCCGGCACATTCCGAGTGACGACTGCTAATACTATATGCTGGAGGTGTAGGACGAATTTTAGTGATAGTATTCTGAAGGTTGTATGTGGCTGGCCCAGCGGCGTAAGTCCAGGCACTTTGGGAGTGTCTACCCGTAATTGAAGCTTGGCCAGCTCGATTTTTGACAACATCAGGTCTTCCGATGTCGTAGAACCCTGCAGTCCCTGACATATTCTTGAAAGGCTTTGCTCGACTTTTCCTAAATTTTGTACAGATAGATTGTAGAGTGAGTTAGCAAAAGTTTTCTGTAATCTCAAAAACTTCATACGAAAGACTTACAAAGAACACTCTGCAGCTGCTGGTTTATCAGGTATTTTTGGACCTATCGTAGTAGGTAACATATATATTGGACCTGGTGAGACTTTTGCGCCTTCTAAAATTTTTGTTCTCGCTCGTAGTGAATATGCAGGAGCTTTGTTCCGGTTAACATTCACCTCAGGACAGTACGCAGCCGGTCCTGGTCCGCACGAGGTACCTATTAAGTTCAAAAATAAATTAAGAAATGAATTTTTACCACTTCATAGAGGTCATAGATTTCGATCCTTGTATTAAATGGACATGCCTACTACATTTACTACTGCCTAGCGCTTTGTGCGCTGAAGCAGTTTTAGTGGGTGGATTTCGGACGTTGGCAATGACATACAGTTTAATCATTTATAAACGGAATTTGTATCTAAGGATTATAAATTTAAATTACAACCTTTACTTCCCAAATAGTTTATTTACCTGAGAATATCTTTGTTCTAGCTCGAAGTGAAAAAGCGGGAGCTCCACCTGGGCCTTTTGCTGTCATGCCCGGCGGAATCAAGTAAGTCGGACCAGGAGTCTTGCTATTGCCAACTAGTGAGGACCTTAACTTGAGTCCCAAACTGTACGCTGGAGCTTGGTTCCTGGTTTTATCATGATTGACATGTCCAATTGTTGGAGGCAGCATTACGGTTGCCGGACCAGGCCCCCGGCTGGAGTAACACGAGAGTTTTTTCTTCCTTTCCTCATCGTCTTGCTTGCTGGCCATTTTTTGTAGGTATTATTTCAAAATATACGAGTAATCTAAATTTAATTATTACTTAAAGAGTTTGGCCACTGGCCACTAAAACAGAATTATTAAAGGAACTAAGATTAGTGCGACCGCGACCTGAGTCCATCCATCTGAACTTGTATGCTATATGCTATACTATTGCTAAATGCTAGCTAAGTAATTACATTTTACAATACAAAAATTACATAATCCTATGATTCAGATTTTATACCTAGCAATAAGACATATGTATATATTTTTTGGGGTGAGTCGTGCTCGCTCACTAGTCCTATTATTACTACGAACGAAGTCTCGAGCTCTTTTTTGAATTAGCATTACTACATTAAAATGAATTCATTCTTTTTAAAAAAAATGTGGGAATCATGTTGCATTGACTCGACTGGATCATATTAAATTATTTACGTGATATTTTTTTAAACTCACAATATTATTAAATTTATTTTATTATTTTATTATCTGAACTTTTAATAATTATTATAGTGATAATAGTATCAATAAATTTAATAAATTTATCATAGTCATTCTGAATAATTCCAAACTTTCGAGGTGTTGCGTTGGATTCCTAATCGAAAAGGTAGCTATTGCAACTTTACTTGCATATAAATCATGCGATTAATTCCAGTACGATATGATACCCTTATGCACTGCAAAAACTATTGTCGCTTGTTGTGTGCGCTGCCTCCAACTATTCTTTTCCATGGAACCATAATATTATGGTTGTAGATTGTCGAGCTTTTTGGTGAATTTGGTCAAACCACTTAACTTTCACGGTTTAGGACTAGTAACGGTACGTGGTAATAATAACCATTGTCTAAACCTAAACAATCTACGAAAAATGAAAATTCTGTAAGGTATGCACCCGATTATTTTATCACGTCTGAAGATATTTTATCACTTAATAACTGATGAAATTATCCACGTCTCAATGAAGTAGTATTTGCCACAGTTAGTTCACGAACACTCTGGCAGGTTTCGATGGAAAAGACATACATGAAATTAATTATATTTTAGACTAATAAGTTACTTAAACTTGATGGGGCTTTTGCTAGACTTTAAAATAATTTTGACATTATTATTAAACATTCATGTTTAGTATTCATTGTATTCCTCAACTTTATTGGCTTCCAACAAATTATTACACCTAAATAAATATTACAAATAAGACAGGCTTCAAGCTTGTCGTCCGCAGGGCAGGAGTTTCCTCCCCTAAACCATGAGCTAATGCATAAAAACTTGAGCATTCACGTGGAAGTTCAATTGAAGAACATTTGTGTAGTGAAGCTATTAAGGGACTGAATTGAATTAGCGTTTGAGATTTGGCATTACTAAACATTACATACGCATACGCAAAATTTTGCACTACTTTTGTATTTCTTGTTAGTGTCACTTGCGCGGTAATATGTTACATCACTCTTGTGCCTGTCCACAATCAAATTTTGAGATTTAAATCTAAAATAATTCATGTTGTAATAGAGACGGTGTTTGGGGTAGAGAACGAACGGCTTGCTAAAATGTTTCCTTCTTTCTGAATAATAAAATTTTAGAATTTTTTGACAAGGTTGTTTTTCCTTCGTGATTCTCAATGGTACATTATAATGATTATTAAACGCCTGCAACACAACTACACAACACTATACAGCATACTAAGCTCGCCTCGTCGTCGCCTGCACCAGTTATCTCTGCTGTGTATAATAATTAATAATGCTATAATAATGGATGAATGCTTCCATTTCAAGTTTCCAAATCGGATAAGGCACATCGCTAGTTTTTAGCTCTCGGCCTTGACCTTAGGTTCATCCAAATTTTTTGTGATTTGTTTGTGGGGGTGCATTGAGAATGCCATTTTAGTAGTTCCTAATATTTTTTTATAATTGGTTTACTGTCCTAACAAAATTCTTTGTAAATTACATTTGGTACGCAAATATTTCTAATTTCGCCAATATACAATGGGTGATAATAAAGCTGAAGAAGAAAGGAAAAGCAAAATCTCCTGCTATGCCAGCAAAGGGCCTGGGCCTGCTGGAGTTTTACTTCCACCACTTGTAGGGGCTATAAATCATGATAAAACTAGGTATCAAGCCCCTGCATACAGTCTTGGCTTAAGATTGAAGTCACAGTTTGGGGGATCTATGTCCCCTGGACCTACTTATTTAATTCCAGACGGCCAGACTGCCAGAGGGCCTTACAAATCACCGGCGTACACACTCCGTCAAAGAACAAAATTATTCGAGGGTGGGTCACGAGTCTGCTATTTTTTAAGCGCACAGAATATAAAAAAATGCCAATCCCAATATCCGGAAAATAATTTATCAAATATTCTCAGGCAACTTCGATGGTCCCGGACCTGCAGCCTACCTTCCAGAGATAAATGTAAATCGTAACAGACCACCGGCATACTCGTTAAGTACAAGAACGAAACTTTTCGATTCAGGCTTAGTATCACCTGGCCCCATATACATGCTTCCGTCGGCCATTGGTCCTAAAATACCCGATAAGCCTGCAGCCGCTGAATGCTCTATGTAATACTAAAAAACAGCATTTATTTTGTCGGTAGTAATTTAAAGAACAAGGGTTCTCATATTCCATCTTATTTTTACAGGAAAGGAAGGGGTAAAGACCCGAAAAGCATGAGCGGAAATGCTGGTTTTTATGACATCGGAAGACCAGATTTAATAAAAAATCGAGCCGGTTGGGCCTCCATCAAAGGAAGACATGATGAAAAGAATAAGGGTTACGACGCTGGACCAGCATCGTACCAAATCGGAGGCACAATATGTAGGGTACGTCCATGTCCACCAGCCTACAGTCTAGGTATAAGGCATACAGAATGTTCCGGCACTTTGATGACAAAACAAGACAACATGGACACTCAAAATTGCTGTCCATGCTGAAGCTCTCCTTACATTATTACCCCCATTTTTTCCTATAAACTTCAATAAAAATAACTTTTATAAACAAAATAATTCTGATGTCAATCTCTCCTTTTCCAATTTCCCAATCTAAACCAGTTTCACCAAATTCATTTCCTTCGGCATTGAAATACGAAGTGTATGAAAGACGAGCCAAACGCATGTATCTAACATACGCAGAAATGTCTTTGCTGGCCTCGCACAAGTCTACTCCACGGAATGGACGGTTTTTTTTCTTACAAAATCCGATGACAGTATGATGGTACATATGATATAATTATCTCTACAAGCCACTGAAAGGTTCTGCTTCCAACGAGCTACTTTTTAAAGGACATTTATGTAACGTGACTGTTGAAGCAGTCTCTTGGTGTATGGCATAATGACCTTACTATACACATATTTTACAATCACAAAAAATTCAAAAAACTATACATGAGTAAATACATCGAGAAAACATTTCAGCACAACTTTTTTAGCCCCTGGGCAATATATTATAGAGTAGATTCACAAGAAAGCGTTGCATGCATGGATAAAAAAATTCAATCCTTACAAGTGTAAGATGGAGTCATTCTAGTGGTTCCTGGTTACTAAGTATACAGGTGAGCATACACATGAAGACTCGCGGACTTGGATTTCCTCCCTCCACAGTCCACACAAACATCAACACAATCCTTTTACCTTACGAATGTATATACTTATGCACAAGTTTTTCCAGCCACATTTTATCACTTATATGCACATTTATACACGTACAACTTCTCATCACATTATGCACTTCTATTCATTGTTGTTTGGTCAAGTGGTAGAACTGGTCATGATGATATAACCTGAAGAAGGCGGAAAAGTGTTCACATAACTCCTCTCTCTCTCTCTCTCTCTGTAATCACTCCATGCATGGAGTTAGATAACAGCTACATAGATTATTAAGCCCTGCACTCTGCACGTTTCTTTTGTGTTCATTTCATGTTTAAAATAACCCAATTAGTAAGAAGAGGCAGTTCGAAAATTAGATTTCCGAGATTTTGTACTAATGAAAAGTGATTTCAGTCACGGGTTAGGTTTTTCTAATATTTCTCTGCAATGCTGGAAATTTCCTTGAAGGAAGTTACACAAAGGTGTTACATAAAAGAGGTGATTTATTTTTAAGTATTAGCTGGCGATATTTTGTAAAAACATACATTGCCTGCATATTATTAGTATATAAAATGTAACGGGAGATAATTTTTTATTTATTTTCAGATTTAGGGTAATCAGACCTACTTGAGTTTTCCAATAGGAAAGGAGTAAAATTATTGCAATAAATGTGTCATGATCATGAGTTTCAGTTGCAAGCAAAATGTTGACTCTTCAGTTCTTTTAAAGAAATTTTTGTAGCTGGCTGTAATATTGTGAAAAATAATTGGGAAAAGTCATGGCAGACCCAACTTTACAAACTTTTTGTTGTGTTCAATCCAACCAAACTCGGATGGGAGCTGATGCTATTCTGAGATTCCGCTCTGGTCCTTATAATGCGGTCTGCGTTGTTTCATCTCTTCTAGGTGTCTTGGGTGCTATTTACCAGGTAACATGTAGCCACAATCACACATTATTTACATTTGTATTATATGGTATATTTTCCAAAGAATGTTGTATTTACTTTGGTTCCTGGTTTCACAGCAGTCATGCAATTATTGTTTGTGTATTAAATTAGTAAATGGATTTGAATTAGATTTTACCCCGGAATGAAATCAATAGACGTGTATCAAACTCTTACTTGAGAGGAAGGAGCATTATAGTATGGCTTGCAACTGCTGATTTATTAGGATCTTTAGGCAAGTATTTTCTCATGATATACAATTTTTGAAGAAATAAATAATCTCTATTCGAGTACATGTGTTTGGTCATGTTTTTTATAATTTTTTAATGAAATGTAGCTGTTTTTATTCGTTCTGTGTCGTGGCTGGTGGTAAAACTTGCTCTAACACCAGGACTCAATATGGGTGTATCCCTGGATACTTTGTTCTGCGCTATTTCATCCGTTAGTGAAAAATGATTTTCCTGTCACTCCAAAAACATTCCTGTTCATGTTATAAAATTATTGTGAAAAAGGAGCAATGTATGAATTTTGAAATATTGAGGTCTTTTAGGGTTGGATTCAATATTTTTACACCGCGACTTGCTTATGGACTTTGTGCTACGCCATGGATGTCCTAAGAGTTGTTAATGGACAAGGAGAACAACCCAAAATTTATCATTCACTATGCTGGGGACTTCCTGGTGTATTGTCACTCATCGGGTTGCTCATTCTCTACCTACCAGACTTCAAGTAAAGATTTGTACTTTTTGAACAAAATTAATTCCTACACATGTTAATTTGTTCATGCATGTGAATTGGGTTTTTCGATCATTTTTGGAAATAATTTTTTGAAAACTTTTTTTTCTAGTTGCCACGATATGGGTACAAGCGCTTTTGCTAGAATACTGCCAAATTATATTTTTACATATCTGCCCATTGCAGTTGTTATGATTGTCAATCCGATTTTATATTTGAAAGCTTCGCGCAAGGTAATGCTTTTGTAAATTCCGTTTATCATAAGTTCAGATGTATTACTAAAACCAACATATTCTGAAGAAAACAGAAAGCCTCGAAAATTTTGATTCAGAGAATGGAAGTATGGATACCATTGATTCAGAATGAGAAGGATTGAAAGCAATGATTAATAATTTAATAATAATATTATTATTGTACTTTATAGGAGGAAGAAGTTGTTGTATCAGTGTACGGACGCTTCACAGAGTCGGAGCGACGCTATTTACGATCTCTACGGGTCAAATTTTTGTCGATTAATATTGTGTTCTACATATGCTGGATTCCAAATCTAATCAATGCGTTTCTACTTTGGACTCTTTGGTCTGATCTGCCCAGAAACTTTTTACTCTTCGACTGGTATTTAATGGTCAGTATGCGTAATGCGTAGCATTTACTTTCAAAACTAATTCATGCAACGAAATATGTATAATATTTTTATTTTTAATAGGCAATAGTGAACCCTTTGCAAGCCTTGCTGAATGCTTTCGTTTACCGTACATGGGGAGACAACCAACCGACTGTAAATTTTCCTTGGACTAAAAGAGCTGTAAACGATGATTCATTTGAAAATTCATTGCTAATAGAGAAAGAAAATACGATAACTAACAGTCCTAGCAACAGTTCAGATGAGGGGAAAATTAATGCTATAAATGGTTATGGAACATTGTAGCAAATAGAACAGAAATAATAATAATTATTGTACTTTTCCAAATCTGACGACAGGGTAAATTGTGACCAGCGCTAATATTTTAGCTTATAGAAACTGATAACTGCTTCTTTTAGAGAACCACAGAATGAATTTCAAAACATACTGTTATTTTCGCTGTAAGTTTTTAAATTCCAGAAGTACTTTTGTAAATATTCTTTAACTTCGGAGAGTATGGTGAAATCATATTTTGCCAGGGTACACTGTTACACGGAACAGTCAAATCTTAAACAGGTGTTTAACCCAAGTTGTTCTATTATTTAGGCTAACTAATACAAAGTAAGACTCGTATGACATGTAATGTCAAGACTATCGAAGCTGAACTTCAATGTATTATTCATCCCGGAAATTTATAAAATAAAAACAACACAACTGTGAGAAAAAACAAGCCTTTATGTGGATGAAAGGTTGAAACTAATGATCTCGTCCCATAATGCACGTAACTTCTTTCGGATAAAAATTTAGCATATATTTCTCCATAAAACTTGTGCCAACACTGCCAACAACGAAGTAGTAGGGAAAATGAACAACCACGTTAATGCGTGGTTACATTTACAATTATTAGATGACGTACAACAATATCAGCATCACTCTTAATTTATATTTAGATTTAGAATGTTCTAACAGCGATCGGTTGTTTTCGTTCTGTGGATACTAATTCACACATTGACACATACAAAACTAGTCTAGACAAGGTTTTTGTACTTATTGCTATACTTCTACAGAGTGTGAAAACCAATGAGGATACAAAAAAATCTATTTGCAATCAGCCACACAATTTAACCGAGCATTGGCCAATCTAGATTCACAATAATTATTGCATCTATACGTTCAATAGTCACTAGTACTTTAATTCAACATTCATATCGGTAAACTACTATAATAATGGTCGAACCTTAAGAAGAAAATAAAGCTTTAAGAGGCTGAAACGCAAAACCTAAAAAGGAATCTACATGAAAAACGTCCAGAATCTCGTTTCGTCTACGGACTGAAAAATTAGGCAAAAAATGAAAATAATCGTATAGGATGAACAAACAACACCAAAGGTGTAATTCTGTGATGCCTTGATTTTCACCTTAGATTAATTCAAGTATAAAGTCGTGACGAAAGATTAAGAGTAAAACTAAATCGACAACAGAAAACTGTTTAGAGAACAATTGGTTCTCGACTATCCTTGTTAGCGTCTGTACCCTTTTTAGCCCATTCTTCAGCCTTCGCCTTGCAATATTTCTTATGGACAAACCAATGTAGAAGCTGACAGTCTTTGTCACAATAAGCATCAAAATGGCATCTTGAACATTTTTTGGATCCTTTTTCGTCACCGCAAGTGGCACATGGATCGTTATCTCTGAAACCTTTATGACCATTGACGACATTAGAAATGATACCCCACGCCCCAGGATCTTCGCATAGCTAAATAAAAAATCATTCAACAATTGCAATGCTATCAAAATAAGATATTTGAATACAATGAATAAAATAAAAGCAAGTACCTTAGTATGAGCTAGATTTGTGACTAGTTGCTGCATAATAGTTGTTTCCCGGAAAGGGAAAGCTCTCACACCTTCTCTTAGGAGTACATCTAACTGCTCCGGAATCCCACCTGGAGTTTTGCACCTAAGCATTTTTTTGATGAAATTATCGATAGGATCTTGACCTTTAGCTCCAATGCATTCCTCTTGCATTTTTGTAAGAATAAACGACAACAGGTGGATTTTAAACGCTGTGATTTCATTAGCATCAACTCCCTGAAAATTGTTATGAATAATATTACTGCATTACTAGTATTACGTCTGGTTGTAAGGGCCTAGGCGAAATAATCGACCTGAATAAAATTATTAATATATACTAGTATTACATCCGACTGTTCAGTGTCAAAAGTCAAAATAATAATTTACAATTTTCTGTCGAAAGCTTGAACAACAAAAGGCCCGACTTTTTTGTCGTGCAACAAATTATGTTAAAAATAGGTTAACCAAAGTAATATACCTTTTTCATTTCCCTTTCCGATATCATCTTCAAGATTTGGATCACTTCTGGAATGTGCTCTAGCAATAGACTATTCTTCTTTATGAATAAGGCCACCCTAACGGGATGAAAGTTTATCTGAAACCAATTTATTATACAATTTTACAAGGAAATGACGACTATCCGAATACGAACATCTAAATCTAATAGGAGCGATCAGCACGATATTCGATCAGCACTCAATAGCCTATTCATTAACAATCAATGATCATAACACTTCCTTACTTGCATGATGAGATTGTGGACAGGAGATACTAGAAATGATTGCAACTTGGGATCTGTTTCCAACCCGCGCACGCTAGTAAAATATTCCACATCTTTCCTATCAACAAAGTTGTTGATTGTCGAAACGCAACCATGATTACCTGTTTTCCATATCACACAAATAATTATATGCTTCCGCCAAAAAAAAAACATACACATCAATAAAAATAAAAGGATACACCCACCTACAAATGCAGCCATTTGAGCTGGAGTTCTTCCTACAGAATTAACCGCATGTGACTTGGCTCCAGCCTGAAGAAGCACTTGACACAACGCCGAATTTCCTGACAATGCAGCAAAATGTAACGCAGTGTAGTTATTATTGTGATTTCCTCCATTCACATCTGCACCCTAAAATCATATCAAAATCAATAAAAAACAAACTTTTACACAAAACTCCAAACTCCTACCCTTCAAATTCGGTTTTTCTCATTCACCCTATCCAAAAGCATCTGACACATTGCTTCATTTCCTCTATAAGCCGCATGCTGAAGTGGGGTCATCCCATGTTCATCAACTACATCCACATTGACCGACCCCGAGCGCAAAATTTCACTCACTCCCTGAACATCATCTTTACTTATAAGGGTAAAAATCGTAATTTCTGTATCCCCTCCTGCGGTCTCGCTAGTTTCAGCCATTTCCCTGCAAATCACAATAATACAATAACAATCACAAAACATTCAATTCCAACCACAATTTTCTGCCCTTCATAATCCTAAGTTCCTCTAGATATTCCCTTCTTCTTTATCATGCATCGCATCCTTCAATAATAATTATTGTAGAATTCAATCCACACCATTTCCCCGGATCATCGTAAAATAAAACCATACAAATTCCAAATTCTATTCACTAGAACCTCAACCCCCAACACCAACATTTCCACTAGTACTTTCATACTTTCAATGTCAGTAGATTTCTCCCAAAATCTATTCAGGTAGCAAAATTATTCCAATACTTCCCAACAAAACCAATTCCAAAACTCTCAACTTCAAAACATAACAACACAATTTATATTCTTATCCTTCCTTAACTACAAAATGTAGAAATTAAACAACCTCACGTTGGGTAATAATCCAGTTGAAATTAATAAATCAGTTAACGCGTGCCGAACACGGAATTTATTCACCCCCTCCGAAGAGATCGACAAATTGGGAAGAAGTGAAGTTATTACGTGCCAAATAAAAACAAGTACTAAAAATCTCGTCCACAAAATCCTCCTCAGTAATTTCAACTTTCAAAGACTATTCTCAGACTTAACAAAATGACTTAACAACTTACTTAACTGATAACAATGATGAAACCAGGTAGCTTCGGAAGTGTAGTTTTTATTTGGTTACTTTTAACAACGTATATGTATACAAAGCAAAGAACTGGAAATGTCTGAAAGGACCTCTGGACGATTTCTCCTATTAATCCTGTAAGAATTATACCACACCAGTTTCATGCAATGCGTCTGCTGTCTGCATGTAATGTAAACGTAAATAAAGCAAGTTCATATATAAAAGCAGTGTAAAGCATGCCACCCGCCATTCGATTCGTTTCTATATAGACCGAGAAAAAGCGAGATTTTGCTATGGCACTTCCACCATTGAACAGTCTACGCTGGAACAATTTCGATGACTTTCGCAACCCTTTATATTCTTCATACAGGTGGGAAGACACAAGGTATTCAGGGCAGTATATAGCAATAAGTTTCATCGGCAATGTATGTATGTATGTACATGGAGTTGCACTAATTGTAAGTTAGTGGAACTTTATTTAGAGACGGTCAATTAAGGCTGTCATCGGAAATGTAAAAGGGAGTCCAAACACATTTTGGTAATAATTCGGGACGCATAAATCTCTCTAGGATTTGCAAAATGCTGCGCTGCAGGACTGTGTAAAGAATCTGTTACGGCTATTCGTTGTACAAAGTATTATGTTAACAAAATACTATACAGATTAGTTTTTCAACATGATTTGTAAATGATGAGTTCAAATGGTTTTAAAATGATATTTTGAGCATAAAATTGGCAATCACTGTGTGAGAATCAGTACGTAGGCTCAATTAAATACCTTACACGATTTACACATTACGGTTCATTAGAGTAATCATGTTATTATTTGCGACTTGCTAAGCGGTCGAAAGGTAGCTAAATTGACAATGCTAAATTTGCATATACTTAGTACTGAAATTAATTTATAAATAAATCTTCCTGTAAATAAATCAACTCTTCGGAGATGTTCCAAAATGACTCAGATTTCGCCCTTTATTGAGCTGGGATTTTTTGCATAGAATTTCAAAAAATATTATTAGAATATCAATAATCAATATATATCCGATCCTTCATTCAAAAAGTGGCTCTCCATGACCATGACTGATGTCAGTCTACATGTGAGATCGTTAGCTGTAACATTCTGTGTGGACGGTCCCTGACACGAGAGACAAGAGACTGCCTGGTTCCGAAAGGAAATACTACCCAAATGTCCACAGAGGGCTGAGCTTGTCCTTAGCTGGAAATAATGCTAACTTACATAATTTTATGTCATGGGTTCGATTATGCAAAACGTTTGTTTTATTATTTATTTACTTTCAAAAGACATTGTCTTATTTCTGTACGTGTATACACTGTAAAACATAAATCCGATCGTTGGGCAGGGTTCCCCAATGAAGAGGTTCACAAAGGGAAACCTGTAAAAATTTAACAGGTGCCCTTTTAAAATTAACCAGCGTTCCACTTAAATTGATTTTTGAGGAACAATTCAACATGGGTTAAATATTATACAATTACAAAGTGCAAAATAAAATGTATATCTGTCTGGTTGTAAGGGCTTAGGCCAAATTATCGACCCGAATAAATCTATTATATCTACTACTAACATGGGTTAAATTTTCACAGGTTTCCTTATGTGAATCTTTTCATTTCATTGGGGAGCCTTGACCACCGATCAAATTTACTTTTTACAGTGCAGTGCAGTAATGGTAAGCAGGCACGTTTTCATCAGAAAAAATATGGTTTATTTTCGTAGCATAGCCAGTTGGTGGCTTGGATTTTGGATTGTTATTTACTGCGGTGATTTGGTATAAGTGTATAAAGATATTGCATAACAACTTTTAAGACCAGCAATTTTACTTCCACCCCATATAAATGCACATATTTTAACTGTTCCTTTTTAAAAACTCCATGCAATCTACAAAAAATCTTGAAAGTTGGGCTTGTCATTACTCAGGCTGACACTATATCAGTGACCCTAACGTACTTCCCTGAAAATTTATTTGAAAAATGCGTCCACCTCAATAACCATCAGGTGTGTCACGCCTGAGTGGAACGTCCAGAAGTTTCTATAATTTCTATCCAGTTTACTCATGGGATCCGTCTTCCCAATAATAAGGTCAATTTTTGCGATACCTAATAAACCTATTATATATACGCCAAAAGCAATGAAGTAGTTTAGGAGAGAATTGATGTGAATATTTTGATTCCAGTATGTATTTACTTTCAAAAATAGTTTTCTTGTCTTAAGCTGGTTTCGCATATGTTTTTCTCAGCGATTCGCTTAGCGACGGGACTTTTAAAAACAAATACAGCCGCGTCCATGACAAGTCGGAAAGAAAATGTTTAAGAAAATTACTTTAAATTCGCATTAACTCTCCATTTTTAGCCAGTTTCGAGAGTGAATGACAAATGCGATAGGGATTTTGAGATGAAGTCAATTGAAGTCGCTCAGCGACAGCGACTGCGACTAATTTGGGCTATGCGAAACCACCTTTACAGTTTTTCGTTTTCGAGATTCGAGGTAAATTTAAATTGTAGGGTAATAGCTTGTTGTGTAATGAAATAGGTCTAACATTTTTTCCAGTGAGGAATTGGCTTAATTTTCCATCCGTGTTTAACGGTGGCTTGCAGTCCAGTAATTCCCATATGCTAAACGTCCGAAGTCGGAATACAAGGAGGCTTTTATGTCGTAAGTAAGTACGTTGGAACAAAATGCTATAAAAATCAGACCAATTTGCCGAGCGTCTATACGATTCCGACGCTGTGTACATTATACATATATGATGCATGAATGAGCACAATGTTTATTATTTTGCAGCATTTTCGAGTTTTTGTTTCACTATAGTGGTAGCCTAAGATGATTAATACAAATTTTATCATCATGGTATAAATTGATGCCGCGTTATGGCTGGCAATATGAGTTACTTTGGAGGAACATGGTATTGATTTGAAGGGTCTTGGCAAATTTTCCGTGAGACCCAGACCAATGTTAATTGGAAACGGTCGTATGGATTATTGATGCACGATGAAGATGGGAAATATTAGCAGTGCAGAGTGAGAGTATGAAAGTTCAAATGAAATGACTGTGAATGTTTTCCACAAATTGAGCAGCATACGGTTTTGTATTCTTGTCAGACAGCGTGCTTAGTTAGTGAGGGCAAGAATTTTGAGGAAAGTTTGAGATATAGCATACACCAATGGAGTTCTCAAATGATGGTAATGATGAAGTGTATGAAACATAATGTAGGTAGAGAGAGATTGTTTACAGAACAAAATTATTTGGTTGTCATGAAAGAATGAATAGGAAAAGAAGCCAAGTGATTTGTATATCCACTGTCTTTTTACATCTCTGAACTCTCTTAATATATACAAAATCACAAAACCACTAATATTAGCTAATACGAACGCTTCAATTCATATATGTTCAAATAATGACCATATTAAAGGGGAAAACATAACTACAGAATTATTGATGAGGGAAAAAGTCTTAACAGCAAGTAGTATTGACAGAAATGTTTCTTTAGTCCAGAATGAACTAAATAAGTTATTTGAATAGAGAACTTTGGCATTTTACAGAATAGATGGAGGAATTTTACACAATAATGAAAAGTGTGCACCTGGCAGTATATATATGTGCAATGTATTATTTAAATATATGTAGGATAGGACACAAGTGCTACGATATAGGTAACACTGCTTTTACAATACCTCCAACTTAGAAGTAGACATAGTTACACATATTTACATTAGTAATCAATAATATTTACTTAAACTGCATGGTCAATTTAAAGCTAAAGAGATTTTACTAAATTGTATTGTTATGGCTATTATAATAGGGAACAACTAAACGAGAGTATCTGAGTGGAACAAATTCGTTGACAATTTTTCAACTTCTCAGGTAGGTAAATTACACGCTGCGCTGTAAGCAATTTATTTCGTGAGCAGAGAGGACAGTGCATAGTTTGTTTGTCTGAAGGTGAAAACAGAGAAAAGGAAAGAAAACCAAAGCAGTTCTTAACACTGCAGCAATGAGAGGAAGTATAATTTTCAAGTGGAACTGGCAACATCTATTCGTTGTTTTGCAGTAGTAGTAGCAATATTAAGTAGTGTGTTAACGATGTTGCTAAAACTAAATAATAGTCTTTGCAATGTAGAAACCTCAAGTTTTAAAAATTAGTTCATAATGATTATTATTAATGAGCTTTTAGGATTGATCTGTAGTAACAATAAAGTTTATTAGATAAATAAGAGTTCAAAGATTGCAATCACTAATCACAACTCTCGAAATTATATTTTCTACATTCAGTTTTTATAATATCATCCTCTAAAAACATAATACGATACAGGTCTACTAAAACCCGTTTTCTAACTTTTGGTACAGGCCGGAGTTTGCTGTCATTTTTATTGCATTTATTTTTGCTTGGCTTAACATTTTAGCGGTTCATTGGTCAGGTATCCTTCCTATCAGTTGAAGTATAGCAATTCGTTGTAGATATTGAAGGTATTTTGTGCTCTTAGGTATATAATAATTGTAAAGGGGTATTTCAACATTTTTTAAATAATCGACTGCATAATAAGAATAATCCTGAAAACGATAGATACAGAAGCCGAATCTAAATGTTAAAATATTTCTGGATTCCCTTAATTTCCCTGGTCGTCCTTTTTACTTGGTCTTCTTATTCCAAACATCTACTACTTGTGTCGGAGCTGTACAAAATTCACAAAAAAACCAAAATAAGAATTTTCAAATCAAATCAATATTGTTTTATTTAAATAAATAATAGTTTAACGGAAGTATAACCAAAAAGGATAATAAATGTCAGAATGACTGATTTATTTCGGAACAGGAAGTTTTGATTTCAGAAACTTATTATGAAGGCTGTGTCGGTTGACATTAATTAGAATTCACAGCCGAATTTTTGGCCTCCTGATACTTATTTCTTTGATCCCATCAATCCTATTACAATAATCCAGACTGGATATTTTTTTAAGAAAATACAATTTATTTTGCTTACTTTGATTAGGCTTGGTTTGGTCGAGCCAAAATTAAAACAAATAATCAATTCAAAAATAAACAAATAATTTATATACGAATTCCACAGAAAAAAATCAACAGCACCCAATTATTATCAATCCAGTGCAGAAGAAATCAATAATAACAATAACGGATAATCACGACGTCGAAAATCAGCTTTTACAACAACCCGGTTAAAACGTCGAGAATAAAATCAATGGGTATGCAGCTGGCCATAATTGAAACTATTATGCATTTTTGTGCATGTTCAAACAATCCTCGGTTGTATTTGAGAAATTCTCTGGGAAAATTAAATGCACCTTCTTTCATATAGGGGTTGAAGGGTACAAATTAGAAATAATAAGGAGAAGGGAAATCCAGCTAATAATAATCTAATTGGTAGCATACGTGAAATAAGAAGGAATAAGCACATTACTTAACAATGCGAAAAATTAAGGTTGAGGTGATGGACGAAACATCAAGTCCTGGAGTTTACTTGACAGGTTTTCTTTCAACAGGAGCTGCAATGAGGGTAAAATTCAAGTGTTTACAAAACATTATTTACAACCAATCCAGTGCAGAGTCAATTCAAGTACTCTCACAACCCGGAACACTGGTAACGTTGAAATGATTCGTTTCTATAACAAAATTATCGATGTAGGAAAATTGCAAAAGTTTATAATATTTATAAAAACATAACAAATCCAACCGTAATAATTATTTCATCTGTTAGACATTTTAGTTAAAACTTACCAGAAAAATGGCCAAGACATCTATATGCTTGCGATCATACCAGGTCAGTAGTGGGTGAAAGCACAATATAATAGCAATAATTTAAAAAAACAAAATCAAGGAACAAAACAGTTATGTCATGAAAACTGGTCGAGCTGCATTCTGATCAGTAAATGAGGGATGGGGTACATGTACTCACAACACACGGTCTTCCGAAAACTACATAAATGTTGAGGATCCACTCCAATATTTGTGAGCTTGGAAAAGCATCCTTGGTGAGGCCACATTTGGTATATTTATCAAACTATAGGTATGTGCAGTTAAATGCAAGTCACATAATCCTTTAAAATATGCAAACAAACGTCCAGAAAGTACGCTTTACGTACAATTTAGACACAAAATAATTAATTCAATCAACCAACCCATATCCAGATTGCAAACACACACGCTACAAAAATGTAAAATTCACAACAATATCTTCTTTAATTACACTTTAGACGATTTCAAAAAGTTGTACCTTCAACATCTTTTTTTTCTTTTTCAACCAGCATTTCTACCAACTATTATACTCGAATTATACCTTTTGAATTTGTCTAAACAAACAATTTTTATGAACAATTTACAAAAAACAACGGCACTTACAATAAGTTAAATTTGATTCACTGTCAGTGTTTCTAACCATCAAATGCTGTAATATTTATCCATATTTCTTAAGTAATTTACTACAACATATCATCATCAATGAATCAATTTCGATTTTCGACAGCTTGTGGACAATACTTTTGACGTTTTGACGATGAAGAAACTTTAGTTATTTGCTAATATTTTGTATAATTACACAATAACAACGGTATGTTTGTAACTATATATGCAACATGCTCATAAGTACCGAAGCAAATAGTTATTTTTAGATTCTCACATCTATACTCAACTAATCTGAGTGAGCTACATTTTTGAATAGTATATGTAAAGAACACACACTCACGACAGCCTACTGACACTACACTATACAGTATATTTACTTACCTAACACAGAAGGTAAAATGATGTAACATGTAACAATTAGGTACACAATAATGGCATTTGAAAAATCGGGTTTCTATAGGAAAAGTTTGTATTAGATTAAAATAGTACTAAAGATGGAAAAATTCAATCATATTACAAGTATTAATTTCACTCCATGAATAAACTTATAGCAAAAGGTATTAGCAGTTTCCAAAATGTCATACAAAATTCATAGAAATAACTTGTAATTTAGACAAACACACCAATATTATGTTCCTTTCAGAACCTAATATATTTTAGGTACAAAAAACTTAGTTATCAACACAAACCAAAATATTATGAATTTACTTATTTATACCTAATACAGTGTGAACTTGTGAAGTTAAAGCTTTCTGTAGTTTTCTTCCGCACTGCACCTTTCAAACCTACTTTTCTATGCAACAAAAAGGTGCAACAAACAATTTCTATACGAGGCGATCTAAAATATTTCAATCGCCATTGTTTTAAATATTGACTATTCTTAAAAATCTAAACAAAAAAGATTTACGATTATTTTATGCTATTGCCCTGCCCTTTAACTTCACTCGGAAATTCAGTTTTAATTTTTGAAACACGTTTCTAAGTATGTATACTTCCCAGTAGTATAAAACACGAAACACGATTCATACAGTTATGAAAAGGCGACTTCCTCATCACTCTTATAGTGAAATTTAATTACAAGGAATCATTATACTACTGCATGCTCAACGCACGCGACTCACAATAGTCATTATTAATTTTTCTTTTTCTAAATTGATACCTAACGAATTCAACCTGATCATTGAGATGAAAATTCAATTGAAGCATATATAAAACTTTTATGTAAATTACGTTTGTATAGAGCACTACTTAATAATTGATGAATGTAAATATTGTGTGGAAGAACTCGCGTGAACTAATCAACATGCTACACAATATTTTTTGAAGAGAAACATGATGATTATGATGTTATCACACAAGTGCATGCATGGAAACTAGCGGCAATATTGGCTTGGAAATGACAACAATACATAATAATAATTATTATTTAATTGATAGAAAAGAAACTGCTAAATATTTTCATGCATCATCATCGTTATGATTCCAGCAAATATTCCATCTCTTCTCATGTAAAATGTAAAGAGATTCATATTACTTGGAAATTAAGTGCAGAAACTTACTTTTGTTAACATTTAACAATCAAAAGGCACCGACTCTACAGTACACTTAATTGTATATTATTAGTATAATCTTTTTTACAATGCGTTTACTCCATATATTAGTTCAAAGCAGGATCAGAGTTGTTATAAGTCATGACGGCCAAGATATTTATACAAGACAACTGAAGCTTGTACGAAAACGCACATTTGGAATACACATTATACACGGTATAATAACTTAACCATATTAACGTTTTCGTTGATTTAGCGCAAGTTGCCCTCGAATACTACATAACATATCATTAGTCAACAGCCGTAATAATTATTCATCCACTAAATCCTCCATGGATTCTATCCAACATTTTTAATAAATAAACTCATATGAGTTAATGACTCAATAATATGATATTACTCGGACATCACGAAAAACGTGTACGAACTTGCGTATTATAACCTCAAACCACGAGTTTTATACAATCATTTCGCTTACTAATGGAAAATTTTATGCGTAAAATCTAAGCACAAAAAAAGTGAAAGATGACTAATTTTTCTACAAAGATATATTTATATCGATACTTACATTACTACTAATTCAATCCCTTTTTAGATGGTTTCCCTGAAGCAATGAAGGAGATGGCTTCAATATTTTCTACCTGTGTCCATGAATTCCGTGAATCAAGGGAAATATAAAAGATCTTCCCTAACAAGTACGTGGTAGTTGTAAAACAAGAAAAAAAAGTGATTGTGGTACCTTTCACTGTTTGAAATTCTGAAGGTAGTAAACGCGAAAGTAATGGAAACACTGGTATAAAAATTAGTTGCCACTAGCTCTATCGTTATTGAATTTTATGTAAGATAAAAAATTAAAATATATAACCTGATTCACAACAATACACATTCTTCAAATTGTACGTATTATGTATATGTTTACCACTTTATAAAGATAAAATTTTACTATCAAAAATTATTGCGAATTTCATATTGAAGATTATCTTCCACAATTTAAGTTTATAGGATCACAATGTACTATAACTATAGTGTGTACTATCGCACCTCATACGATGACTTTCCCCGGAACTCATGACTGCATGAATTCAACGGAAATATTTAATTAGGCCATTTAGATAGATCGATGCAACGTACATAAAACATTTCCACAACGCATATATAACTTTCTTTTTAAAATGACTGCTCCATTTAAAGGTAAAAATATCCAAAGAGTAAAAATAAAAATACTATTTCAGAACTGCAATATCCAAACTGGTGTAAAATTTTTAAACAGAAATCGATTTCTTAGGCATAACGAAAAATGGCATACTAGCGTTGGGAAAAACAATATTTGTTTAAAAAGTTAATTTTTCAACGGAAGTGCTAAAATGAGGCGGTATGCAAACATTATTCACCAGGAAGCTGTTATAAAATATCAAATTACCCTCTCACCATCTAATAAGGGAAAAAACGTACCAATCTCAAAGTATATGAATCAAATGAATCTATTAGCTTCACCCGCGTCTCTGTCAAAAATGAGGCAATACGCGGCAAAACGGAGTTCTATTGAGTGACAGCTCGATATAAAACAACTTCTAAATTTGTAGGACATATAGTTTAATACGACTAGAGTAGATGAAATAAAACTAATCTGGAAAAATACAAATCCTATGGAATTTAATACACTATGAAGGATCGGATCGTTAACGGAATGAGTTTAGATTCTAGAGAGAATGTGATGAAGTTAATAGAACGATAAAATTAACACACATAATTTACTATTTAGGTGACTGAAATAGCTAAACTGCTCCTCGATTACAAGCACGACTACACGGGTTGGGGAGGGGCACGAATATTTCACAGGTCGCAGGGATGTATAAAGATTAGATGACGAACTTATGTAACTACAACTGTTGCTCACAAAAACCAAGAATCACAATAGTCGTTCAAAGAGATTAGTTGTTGAGAAATTCACTACATTATAAGCCATATACACGGCGTGCACTTCATCTTTGTCTTTGAACTGTTTCAAACGAATGTAAATACTTTGTCGACTAATTAGTAACTCTGTAAAGATCCGATTTTCTGAACAGGAGAAGGAATTTGTTTTTTAAATGCTTTTTACAATTTGTTAAAAAGGATACTCGATTCATTTAGTTGACGTGCAGGCTTATCAGATTGGTGAGTAAATTATATAGGCTGCAAACACAGCCCACATTAAGACAATCCAATGAGCTTCAAAATATTTTTGCTGACCTTCGGCGTATTTACGAGCGACGAATTTGAGCGTCTCATCCAGAAGTACGACAGGGATAGAGATTTTCATGACAGCTAACCATTCTTCTCCATTGAGAGGCGTTACTTGGAACACCGTCTGAAATTTTGAAACACAGTGAAAAATAATAACAACTTTACATTTTCTATACTTCATGATGTAGTTAATCTAGCTTCAAATGGTCAAACTGACTTACCGAGAGTATTTCAACATAGAGAATAACGAAGTGAAGGGTCATGGACAGAGCAATTGAAGACATTAACCAAAGATTAATCCAAGGGGGCATAACAATTAAAGATTGATTTTCGGACAAACTGTTCATGGCGTTCAACATCTCAATGGTTACCAAGACTGACAGCGCCATGGTCATTGGGTGAGGATCGTGGAAAACATTACAGTCAAAGCCCTTGAAAATATCAGAGTCTGGAGTGCACTGCAAGTGGTGAGTCTGGAAAGCACAATAATGCAGGTATTAGATACATTTTTTCTTTAGAAATTACGGAAGTTAAAACTATGCCCTCCTTGTGATCGAAAGAATAATTACCAATTGGTAATAAGAGAGTTGAGGACCGCCAGAGTAAATCATGAACCACCAAGCAGCAGCACCAACGGTTCCAGCGCCTACGTAGCCACCGATGGCCATGTAACGGAAGAACAACCATCCAGAGATCAACGATTCATTGGCTTTCCTTGGTGCCTAAGAGTAGCAATAATTATTATTGAAGGTGACAATCAATTCAATGGTAAACCAAAAAATATTCGAAAATGCGATGCAAATAATTCGTTACTTTGTTCATGATGTCCAAATCAGGAGGATTGAAGCCAAGGGCAGTTGCGGGAAGACCGTCAGTCACCAAGTTGACCCACAGAAGCTGAACTGGAATCAAAGCTTCAGGCAAACCAAGGGCAGCAGTCAAGAAAATGGAAACGACTTCACCAATATTTGAGGAAATGAGGTAACGGATAAACTGCTTCATGTTGTTATAAATGGCACGACCTTCCTCTACAGCTGCGACAATTGTGCTGAAGTTATCATCAGCCAGTACCATCTCAGCGGCAGATTTTGCGACGGCGGTACCAGAACCCATAGCAATACCAATTTCGGCCTGCAGTTTATAAATATTTTCATGTATTAAGCAAGATTCATTAGATCAAAGCACATTTAGCACCTAGCTTGTTTAAAATTGAACCTACTTTTTTCAAAGCGGGAGCGTCGTTGACACCATCACCAGTCATAGCAGAGATCTCATTCATGGACTGCAAGTATTCTACAATCTTGGATTTGTGAGAGGGCTCTACACGGGAGAACAACCGTGATCGACCGCAGGCAGCCCGTTGATCAGACACACTTAGATCATCGAATTCACGTCCGGTGTATGACATGCCAGTGGTATCTTCATCTTCTTCAAATACACCAATACGACGACAGATAGCTTCGGCTGTACCCTGAAACATTTAAAATATTTTTGATAGCACTAAGCATGCTGAAAATTTCAAGCAATTTCTAATCCACGTCCTGTAGAACACACCTTGTTATCACCAGTAATGACGATGACTCGAATACCAGCTTCTCGGCACCGTTCAATGGAATCCTTAACTTCCTTGCGGGGAGGATCCAACATACCGACAACACCAATGAAAGTCATGTTGACTTCATATTGGTGAAATTTGGTAGAATCTTGCAATTCCATATCCTCTGGTTTAGGTGGACTGTCAATGGTGCAAAGACCCAAGCAACGGAGGGTATCACGGCCGGTACCATATTGACGAGTCAAGTCGAGAATCTTTTGCTTAACAGCACCGGTCATTGGGACTTTGGATGTTCCGACACGGACGTGAGTGCAACGATCCAAAACTCCTTCAGGGGCACCTTTAACGAAAATCTTAGGTCCATTACCAAGGCGAGAAGGTTTCAAGGGAGTGCAATAAGAAGACATAGATTTCCTGTCACGGGAGAACTCCAGAGTAAATTCCTGAAAACGAATATGAAACACATTGTTACCGAAAAGCTTGAACTGCCTGCGACTTAACAGAATTTAAAAAGACTGAAGAGCATACCTTCCTCCACTTGGTTTCCATATCTTGTCTGACAGCAATAGCAGCACCACGTCTGTCAAGTCCTTGTTTGGTAACGTTGAAAGGGTTCAATTTTTCTCCCAAAACGATCAAAGCGGTTTCAGTGGCTTCACCAACTTTCTCGAAAACTTGTTTGAACTAGAAATAAATTAAAGCATGTTCATAATAATGCTTAAACAGGTTTTAACAATTCTAGTCAGCGTATTCCATAACTTTCCGATTTACCTCGTTGAAATCAATAGCAGAATCGTTGCACATGATCGAAATAGTAGTGATTTCGTGCAAAACCTCATAATCACCAGCTTTGACTTTCTGTCCTCGAAAGAAAACTTCACCAATGGGTTCATAAGTAGATCCAGTGATTTCAAATTCATGGAAAGCGATATCATTGCCTTCGCATTTGTCCAAGACAAACATTCTGGAAAAATGGTATATAGGTACAAATTAAGGTCAACATTAAAAAGTATGTTTTTCACGTATTAAATGAAAAACTACATACGCAAACCACATATAGAAATTAATTTACCTGCTGACAGACATCTGGTTAGTGGTGAGAGTACCAGTTTTGTCAGAGCAAATTACGGAGGTGCAACCAAGAGTTTCGACAGAAGGTAAACTTCTGACGATAGCATTCTTCTTTGCCATTCTACGTGTTCCAAGAGCCAAGCAAGTTGTAATGACAGCAGGTAAACCTTCTGGGATAGCAGCAACAGCTAATGCAACCGCAATCTTGAAGTAGTAAATAGCTCCCTTAATCCATGAGCCACCATGAGCTGGGTCATTAAAATGTCCAATGTTGATAGCCCAAACAGCAATGCAGATGATAGTAATGACCTGTAAATTAAATATAAATGTTCAAACCATTTTTCTCACATTAAAACGTTACACAGCCCTCCCAAATTTAAGAGAGTTTAAATCTATAGGTTAGAAGAACAAACCTTTGAGAGTTGTTCACCGAATTCATCCAATTTTTGCTGAAGAGGTGTCTTGATTTCTTCAGTCTCTGACATTTCAGTTCGGATTTTGCCGATAGCAGTGTTCAATCCAGTGCCAATTACAACGCCCCTGGCTTTGCCAGCAGCGACGTTTGTACCACTGAAAAGAATATTTTTCTTATCTTGATTTACAGCTCGAGGGTCTGGAACAGCCTCATTGTGCTTAATCACGGAAACAGATTCTCCGGTAAGGATGGACTGATCAATTCTCAAAGTGGTGGACAAAATCTTGACAATACGGATGTCAGCGGGAATCTTATCACCAACTGCGTGACATTAATGACCACATTACTGGATCAGAAACTTAATTTGGCTGAATCTAAAGGCATGTATTCATGAATCCGAATTAAAAGAATGAATTTTAAAACGAAGTTTACCAGAAATTTCCACGATATCACCAGGGACGATTTCTCGAGCCCGAACCTTTTGGACACCTGATTTGTCTGTGCGAACAACTTTACCCATCTCCGGTTCGTATTCTTTCAGAGCTTCAATGGCACTCTCAGCATTCCGTTCCTGATTATCAAAAATAGCGATTTAAGGAGAGGGTAGACATATGGAAAAGAGTTTTCTTTAAAACCAAATTCGGAGGCAACAATATACATGCCATTGGAAGTTATTTCTCGTCACGATTTCAAAATTGTCAAGTACAAATTGATTTTATTAGCATAGGCATAGGCCAATTCAATACAAAGGCCAACATTAACCAAACCTAAGAGACTAAACGTTCAATACCTGCCAAACACCAACGACAGCGTTGGCAATCAAGATGAGCAAAATTACAAAAGGTTCGACGAAAGCGGTAACTCCCTCGATGCCTTCATCGTGTTCTTCAAATAAAGCGAGGACCTGGAGACATATTGGGCATCACGAATTATTTACATCACTTGCATTTAATATTCCTTAAACACCTTATTACAAGGGAGATACTTACAAAGGAGATGATGGCAGCTAGCAATAAAATCTTGACTAATAAATCGTCGAACTGCTCTAAAACCAGTTGCCACAATGTTTTGCCTTCTTCAACAGGTAATTCTGAAATTGATATTAAAAAGCAAAAAATGTATGGCTTTTACAAGATACAAACGGATTTCCCGGGAATGCGCACCCATAAAGATTCTCATATAAGGCCTACCCTTGAAGCTGAAAGCATATTGCTATTTTTAGCGTTATTGTACTTGAATCTGCAGTGAGCTAAAAGTACATAGAATTTCTGACAAGGTTCGAGCAAGATATAACTGTACGAGGTAAGTTTGCAAACGAGGAGTGAAGAACATGTTAACACAGTGACATATATTTAAGCCTGAACTACATGGCAGTTGCAAATGATACATCTTTTTACCGAGGCTAGTTTTTTGAATGATGCGAGTCTAAAAAAGAAAGAAAATAACAAACTTGAGAATGCGAAAAGTGTGTGACTCAATTACGCAATAAAATAGACTAAGAGGTATCTTTTTTCTTTAATGCTATCATTGCTTTGACGGGAAAGAAAATATAAAGCATGAGAAATATCGGGAGTTACACGTTCGCATTTGCTTTAAAACACGACTCGCCCTTTAGAACCATGATATCTTGTCACACGGCACAGGCATGGCAGTCTTTTGCATCTCATCTTTAAAAATAAAACTCATCCTGCCGCTCCACCACATTCTCTACTTTTTGGCACCGAAAACACTTGACTGAGTACTACTACCCAGGAGCAAACCCATCTCTAATCCTTCGTATTTCTGCACATAGTCCTTACATACAAGTCGAAACAGCCTTGTGCCCTGAAAAACTCAAATCCTAGAGTTAAAATTAGTATCGCAGTAGAGACTTATTTTAGATTATTTTCTTCGCAGCCATTCTGCCTGCCTCTTCACTCATTCCTCTATTTATTCATATTATTGATTTTGCATTGTTTCCTCGTCATGTTTCGATGTCATGATCCTTGCAAGAAGTACAAAAATAAACACCTACGCTGTACCGACTACACGAATTTAATAAAAATACAGCAAAATTTTCAAATAAGTTCTTTTAATTAATCTAAAATTCTGAAATGTTTCTGGACTGGTCTTAATAACTGCCGGTAAGACTGTAAAATAAGTTTCCCGAAAATTCAAAAGTGACACGTCTCGATACTTTCAGAGTGTGACAAGTTCCATGACTGTAAAGGGTATATGCAGACGTATAAGTAGACATACAAAAACCAATATTTAAATGGCAAAATTAGCCTATTCTACTAGCAGGCTACTAATACATACGCAAAGGATGATCATATTAGCTTAACAAAAGCACAGATCTACATAACAATAATGAGCTGTGATGAAATCAATCCTTGGTAGTCAAATAAAGCTGCAACTTCGTCAGAAAGTACATAAAGTAAATATGTAACTTTCCGAATCCGCATACAAATTTGATCCTACTGTACAGATACAAACCTAATACGAGTTTTAAATTAGCAAGTATTTTACCGTTAGGTCCATATTTCTCTTGATTTCTTTTAACTTGGTCTGCGGACAAACCCTTGTCAGGATCAACTCCGAAATAGTTTACTACTTCCTCCCAGGTCTTCGCATGGCCGTCCTCCATGTTGGCCGGTTAGTTTAATATCTATTAGGATACCAAGGTCACTGGATGGATATCCGAAATAAAGGGTTGATCCTCTCCAAAAATCGGCAAGATCTAACAATGTAGGAAAAGAGTTACATAATCGAAATTACAAAATTATATAGCCTTCCTCCATTGTTGGTATGACGACAATAAAATAGCTAAGCAGGTTCCACATGTGTACTCATAAATTGCATAAGACCACGTTAAATGATTACATTTCAACTGTTCGTACGTCAGAGATAACGTCTGATCTTAATCTACACCTAAATAGAATTCGCCATTATCTCCATGATTTACAATTCCTACGCACAAAAGTAATTAACACACGGTTCCATCAGTGGCCAGGATCCTATACGCAACCACTTTTTAAATTCCCAATTCTCATCCGTAGTCCCGAAACTTTCCCCAAATACCACTATTTCCATATAATTTCAGCCTATCAAAATACGAATCATTCCTACCTCAACTTAACCCTTCAGTCTTCCGCATCCACCTAAAATCTCACCTCTCATAATTCCTAACTACAATGCATAGTACTTACAAACAAGTCAAAGCTCCATATACCTATTCTAAAGAGCAACTCTCAGCATACAGAGCCATCGCATAAAATTAAATAAATCCTGAAGGACAAACTAAACATTAATTATATACAGTTTTTAAATCCCTTCCAAGATCCCACAACCAAGGAGCTATACTCTACACCTCCCGATATATACACCTTCCCTTCGTATCTCCATGACCTATTTGATGACTTAGCTACATACTACATAACTCACGTCTCAATTCAACTTTTCCCCCTTGATCCATTTCTACCTCTAATACTAGAATAACTACAAGTCATTAAAATTATTTTAATTATTTCAACTCAACAACACATACATATAAATACATACACATCACCAACAACCCTCTCACCAATTCCAACCCCCCTATATAATTCCTCTCATCAAAATATGCCCAATTTTCAAAAAAAACTAAATATCCTCAAAAACCACATGTTTTAAAACCACACCATATTTTCAAATCACCCAATCAATTCCAGGTCAAATCTCTTTCCCTTTACCCTTACAATAATATATTTGAATGGCTTGAAGAAAATATTTCCGCTTCTTCACCACCGTCTGTCTCCTTCCACCGATCTCCAAAATTCACTTGAAACTTATTACTTTTGTATTAAATGCGCACCTTGTACTCAACAAAAGAACACGTAATAAACTATATTGGTGGCTCTTTAAAAAAAATTATTCCAAGTATTAATATCAGATATAGAAAAATGTGCCGTGTAATGTTAACTGCAAGTAATAAGTATACTTGGTAAAAAGGAACCAGAACTGTTCCTGTTCAACTTGCAGTAGTAAAAGTTGGATGAACTCTTCTCGTTCAAACCCTCATAAATATACTCGATCCGCTTTACTACTACTCCAAACAGTTTCAAATACTTTCCTGCTACTTCACTATATATTCACTAAACCATTGGACTCGCACTCACTCAACTTATTAAAACAGAGAGCCAAAAGAACGGAATACAAATAAAAATTCATAGTATGTAAAAGCATAGAGAAAATGGAAAACAGAGTGTTCCGATCCCAATGAAACATCATGAAACAAAAATTAAATTAAACTTACTTTTATATACAATTCTCAGCTGTTACGTATAAACTTGAAAAAAACTGAGCCGTATTTATTGGTGATGATGGTGATGATGAGGATGATGAGCACTTTTTATACTGACTGGACTATATCAAATGCTCATTTTTAGCCGAAGCGTATAAATAATATTATACGATGGGGCTTAAAAAGGTGTAGAAGCAGGTAAAAAGTAAAGTTAACCTCACGTATATAAAGATAAAGTATATATGGTAATAGGGAATTAGTTAAGACTCGATGATGATGAGTGCGAAATACTGTTGAATGAATTCTTGTAAGGTTTTTACTATAAGACGAGAAAATGAGAGGAGGCTGACGTTCAATGGATTAATGTGGAATCATAGCATTGGTGGAAAGAGATAAAAGCGCCATGAAAAAATTCCTACTTGCACATGTTACATGTTCAAAGTCTATATTATACGACAAGCTTGGAAGTGTGGAAGCTTTATGCTGCGGTTCATCTTTGGGTCTATAGTAAATAGCACGGAACTCTTGTAGATTTTTACTGTTGTTGGTTTGGAGATGTATCTATACTTTACTTACCATGGTAGAATGCAGATTAACTGCGACCATAATTGTAAGTTATACAGGGAGTAAATGTACTTATTTACATTTGATATAGTAAATTTTGTGGTAGGGTTTTGATATTTACATGTAATTTTTATAAGTTGGTTTGAGAATGGTAGAAATAATGTTGAAACAGGAGTTGTTATTTTTGTCTGGGTCTCATTCTCATTTCCTTTCTCTGTGTACTTACTTATGTAAATAGTTATCATTGGAGGAGGAATTCCATGTACATATATTTAGTTACATGGAGTGATTGAAATTGACGGGATGGGAAAAAGACCAGGGTCTTTAAAATATAAAGGAGAGAGAGATAGAGAAGCCTATTTTTTGCTGGCAAGAAATTTTTGGGGACTGCACAAAAACATTTGTTGCATACATAATTTTGTATGAGAGGTTGAGGTTGCTAGTTGCTATTGGAGTGTATTTTTAATATTTGGTAGGTATAAAAATAGATAAATTGTAGTATAATTTTTTTTGGGTTTGCAATTGAATTGTTATTGTTGGAATCTAATGGAATATTGTTGGTGTGCTTTGCAGATTGGAGGGGATTTGTGAGGAGAAAAGATGAATGCTGAAAGCTGAAAGGATTGGATTTTTGAAGAATGCTGTGGGATTGGAGGAGGTTGATTTATGGAGAGTAGGGATATGTTTTTGACGTTTGAGAGAATTTTCAGGGAAAGTTGAATGTTGTTGATGAAGCTTTGTTGGTAAAGATAGTTGTCACATTGAGATGATTTATGTTGCGATATTTTCAGATTGAAATCAGAACCACCACAGAATTTTGTTTTTGTGAATGGGAAAGAGAATTAATTGTTGATGGGATGGAGGTTGCTAGTGAGGGACGTAGAAGAAAACGGTTAAACTTACCAACACTTTTCTCGACCAATGTCCTTTTCGCTAATAGATATTCACCGCACTAAAGCACTGTCTGATCCCGTTGAAACCTTTAGGTGATACCAAAAGACAAGCAACGCTCCAGCGCTGCAACCAAACGCCAAATGAGGCCTCAACAAGGTTGGTACCAGCCTTTTTTAATCTCTTTTTTGGCCCAGGAACAGAAAGGCAGATGAGTTGAGTTCAACCCTGAGATTCGAGAGGAGAGAGAGGAGAAACGAAGAAGAAAAATTCGCACTCCTCTTCTCAATACGCTGTGTGTGCCAATCTGCCGCAAAATGTCTAAAATTAAGCTCCTTTCAATGTACCACCTCTCCGAAACGTGTACCTACATATGTGGCTTTATGCGTTAGGTACACTTGGACGCCCCTTGCAAAATTGTCAAAAATAAAAAGTATATCAAGGTTTTTTCATCTACTTGGTATTTCACCGCGACATGCACCTCTTCAGTTCATAGTTGGACACTCGTCAAAATTACCTTCTCCATCAGATTTTTATTCTTTTCTATTTACCCTGCGTCATACTAAATACAACACTGTCGTCTCCCATCGCAATTCTAACCTGCCAAATGAAACGAAAAGAAACTCCCGACTCTTTCTGAACATACACACGAGGTACTCGGCACCTATTGGTAGTCGTCTTACTTGGCTGTTTGTCATTTCACTTTCAAAACAAGTACTCAGAGTCTCACATTGCGTATCTCTTGCACGCATCGGGTTCTAACATTAGCAATCTCGTCTCTTGCAAAGGTTTTTATTCGCCCAGCTAACTGAGCTAATCTTGACCCTAATGATCTTCCCTCATCCATCTAGGTTCGATTTGGCTTTTTTCTAGAGCTAAAACAATGGCAAAGGATTTTCATTTGGAGCAACATGAATTTCAACCGGACCATATCCACCGTTGGGGTTTTTTACTACTCGTGCAGCATTACTCAACTCCCGGGTTTTGTTCTGCCTCGTATGTAGTAGAACGCCAAATTTATGAGATGTGTATTCAATATTCGCTGAAGAAAACTTATTTGAAAGCTGTACGAGTACGAGGATTATTTGTTGGAACTCGTAGTTCAAAGACAAAAGAGGAGTTCCGTGTCGATTTTTGGTTGCCTAAGGAGATGATTGCAAACATCTTAGAGTCATTGGATGATCCTGCAAAATAGCCAACAGTAAAGTTATTTTTGTAAACAGTGCTGAAGTGTCAGTAAAATAATTGGTTATTTCTTCCACTCTAACACTGTGCAACCTACAGTGACAACTCAGACCCTTGAAAGGGACAAGAGTAAATGGGGAGGCAGTGCCAGTAGCCAGTACAAAGTTTTCATGGTAAGCTTTAATAAAAGAGTGAATAGATGACTGGTTGGTAGTTTTATTCTTTACGATGATTCAAACGCGAAAGTTTTGCAGGAGTGAGAGGCTACCCTATCGGTGTACTCACTAGTAATGTTGAGGGTTGCTGCAATTAAAACGAATTACTTTTCACAGAAAAACGAAGCTTATGAACAAACCAATATTGTAAGTTCATGTGTAGAACATTTCGAATTTGAAAATCTGTGAATCATCGAAATTTATAGCAAATATGAATCAATCATGACATCGGCTTTCCGAACCGGGAAAGTGACCTTACCAAAAGTAATAACACTTGCTTTGTATTGGCACAAGTGCAGCGCTATAGGTTTGCAGGCTGATATGAGGAGCAAAATATTTTATATTTTCTAGTCTTTCTTCTGGTGTTTTTTTCAAAGAAATACGCGGCTTGCAGTGTGCAATTTAGCCAGCCTAGGAGTACATAATGGGTGTATGTGAGGGTATTATACCCAGTACAAGTAGGTAGAAAGAGATCGAAAACTAATTCAGGGGGTGGAAAAAATTCCTACGCACAAAATTTCATGTAGCAGCCGTGTTTAAAACATTTATTTGTAGATCTTGATGTGTGATACTTAGCCGCAAAATAGATAGGTAGAACATTCTCCTTTCTTCATTCTATTGTCCCGTCTTTTTGAAGTTGAAATAGATGCAAAAACTATTCTCAATAAGTTGCCGTTAGTAATGCTTTATATATAATATTAAGGATCACCCTAAGCTCCAGTGTCAAAATAGTATTAGCACCACCACCACATGGCTGTTTAGCTCGCAAAGAGTATCTCACGCAAAAACGTTTAACATAAGTGTACCCAGGCATAATGTAGAATCCACGGATCCAGCCTGAACTCCAAATAGCCGAGTACACAACTAGCTCCTCCCTGGTTTAGGTAACCTCAACTATGTCCGTCACCATCGTAATGCAACTGTTTCTAAACGTGTTCTTAGTGTTTAGAATTTTTGTTAATACAAAATTCTTTCAAAATAACACATGTCAGTATCAAAGAATGATTCTGTGAGATACATTTTATTTGGGAACTGGGCAACTCTGTTAACAATAATTAAAATGTAAATAGAAAATATAACAATTATTACTATTGTTTAAGGAAGAGGTAAAGTTTTAACCGTTTGCAATCGAAAATAATAAATCATCTGTTC
>JAQFXU010000878.1:0-38327 GCA_034693705.1 Spatulosminthurus flaviceps
AATGTTGAACAATCCTCCAATTAATGCCCTAACAGCGCTTGCATAGGCAGAATTTATCAAAAAAAGACGATTTTTTTTAAATTGACCAATTAATGCCCTAAAAGCCCTAGAAAACACGCATTTTTGACCCCGATAATTTACGACGATTATACTTATTATGATATGGTGCGGACTCTCTCTCACAACTCACAGCTGTAGTACTGGAAGCCTTTTGGCAACTCGCATCTCAATTATTGTAAAAAAATGAAGCCGAGAAATATTGTTCTGAATGAATCATAATAAGCACCATAGTAAACTGCATCTGGACACAAAATTTTATCACCCTATGCCTTACGATTACCATGGTGGCCACAATAAGGCCATTTGTCGAATTTTAAACATTAGTTAAACGGAGAGACAATGTTTCCACAGGCGTGCTGCCTAAAAGTGTGCTTTGGGATGGGTGCGAGCTAAAATTTAAGTTTATCCGTATGGGCATTTTTTGAGGGTACCGAAAATCCCACCATTTTCATTATTAGACCTCGAAATCCCTTGCTAACAACCTTAAAAAATTTAAGAATTTTGATCATCCACAACTTTGACTGCAGTCAACATAGAGACATGAAGTAGAAAAATTCTCAAAGATTATATTCTTAGCTTTCAGAATTTTCACTGCACAAATATTCCTCCAAGGACCAAAGACATGGAGGACCGAGTGTGAACTACTTGGGGTGCACAAGTAGGTGGGGTACAAAGTTGTTGGGTAATTCCATTATTGTAATTTATAACATAAAGCTCGACAGCGTGAAGCTATCGTGCAAGTACATACCTGTAAGCTTCAACCTTGATTTGCTAAATTAATTGGTAAACTCACCACTATAATAATTCCAAGCTGCTAACTCAAGATGAAAAATAAATGTTTAGTTTGTATTGTAAATACGATAAATACTGTAAATAGTCCTTGATATACAGCTTGTGGTAAAATGTACATGTAACTATCAACTAACCTAACCTAAATATGCAATGCAATGTACAGGAGCGGAGGGAAGGTAGGAAATATAGAGATTTACATAGAAAATGGAGGTGTCCTCCTCTAATTATTGTAAGCCATGAATGAAGTGCGTGACCTGTACTGGACCTTTTCTCAGGTTAAAAAGATTTTTCCAGATTCCACCTTTCGTTTTTGAGCTTTTACAATAGGATAGGAGACCAACTGGAAGAATAACTATAAACTGTCATTAATTAGGGGGGGGCTGTTTTAACGCTCTAATTAGGAGTTGAAATTTTTTAGATTTTTGCCCGTTTGCTAAACAGTCGGCAACGCACATATTATTGTTTTATGCCCATATTCGTAACAAAAAATTTTAAGGTCATCTTTACTTCACAGAAGCAAATAACTTGCTGTGTACTTTTACTTACTATGACATTAGTTTTTATGCTTGGAGTACGCAGTAGGATTTTACTGTATACATATATCTGTACTTAAGTATACCTTCTTCCACTTTGTCATAAGCTCATTTGCCATGATTTTATTAACTAATAATTTTGCTCTACAAATTTACATATTAACATAGGAAGCAAAGTGAGTGGGGCAGTGTGAAACACATAAGCCTACGTACAAAGTCCTATATAGCGGTATCCAGTTTGTATCTCATTGTTAGCGAATGCAAATGCAGGTGCAAGAAGTACTTATACAACAATAAATTGTTATTAATTATTTGGTTTAAAAATTTGCATTATTATTAAAGTTCCAAATTCCCAATAAAGCTTGAGTGTGTCAAGTAACAGAAATTGCTATGTATGTGCTTATATCTTATATTATACTCATATATAATATAAGTACTTTACTTACAGTCCGTTTACCTTTACCAGGAACAAAAATGATGAAATCAAATAAGGAGTTCAATAAACGTCAATTGACTTTTGGTAAATGACGCGTGCTTCACAAAAATCATGTTGTTATCTTTGACGTTCTTTTTATCCTTATTTCCTGCATTGTTACAACTAAGTACGTGCATTGTTTTGTCTAAACCAACAATTTTATTGTTATTATTATTATCATTATTATTATTATTGCTGCCAGTCAACGTGGAACAATAAACTTTTCTATTGCAAATTCAGATATACAGATGCAAAAATATAGATGATTAAAATCAACAGGTATGTATGATGTTTAGTATCTGAACGAGTAACTAATAGTTTTTACATGTCTCCATTACAACTAATCACGCAAGTTAAAAAGCATGTTTACAATGGAGAATTTTGTAGGTCATGGAGGGATAATTCATTAAAGTTTTACGAATTATTCTCTCATTCCATTAAAGCATGAGAATTACGTAGAACTTGTTTACTCGATGCTCATCTATACTACTTACTAAAGCATTGATGTACATGCAAGGATTATTATACACGTTACAAGTAACAACATATAATCTTATTCTCTAATCTGTATACTGTCCCATCGCACCGGGCCACCACAATCACTATAAACAACCTGTAAAGTGGGTCCAAGATCCCTTGTGTAGCTTAATAATTTACACAGCGGGGAAATAATGACGGTTAGTTTGAGTATCCTAACCTAAGCATAGGAAAATCCCTTCTAAAAGAAGGTAAATAGCGTAATTATTTCCTGCAATTTCCAAAGGATCTCACTTTAGCTTTTCGAGTCAAAATAATTACTTTTCTTTGTGTAAAGTCAACAATTTAGTAAACATCAAGCATGAGTATGACTATGAGGAACTCTGAGAGAGGTAACCCTTGAATTGAAAATTCAAATTACAGCGAATATATAATAGGTATGTTGCAATTTGTAATGTGATGCACTTATCAGAAGCTTCCGATCGACACGTTCCTATAGCAAGGATTTTTGTCGACCTCTTACATACCATAGATCAACTTTAAAGATTACCAACCATAATCATTGATCAATGGACATCGCTAATCGCTATGCGTTATAATAGTTGATATGTTCAAAGGAACTGTTCATGCTCCTAGCGCATGAAGGCTAATTATTTTTCTATTAAGTAGCTTGTAAATCTGTAATAATTAAAACCTTATGTTATACGGTTTATATTTTCTGTGTATATTATCCAGATTGATAATAGAGAAGGCTCAAGGGAAGTAAATGACTCGCTCTTAGATTATGGCTATAGAACAAGCCTCATCATGTCAATATGTAGCTGAGTATAAAAAGAGTGAGAGAAAAGGTAAGCATTTACAATACCAAGAATTTAACTCGTTGATTTTGTGATTCATTTGCTTCCGTCCTCCCGTGAATTGAATCCACCTCCAGATTTTATTACCAAAAATTTAGCTGTGACTGATCAATTATAACATAGGGAAAAATTGACATGGAGTAATTATTGCGTATCCTATAAAAATCTGCATAGTTTTTGCTACAAAAATCAACTTTTTCATTTTCTCCACATCCCCAGGATTTTTTCTCTTTTGGTGAAAAAGAAACCATGTTCTCCCATTTACCCTTTGTTTAAGAATTCCACAAAAGGCCCTCCTATATCCAGCCTAATAGGGAGAACAAATTTCGTGAAAAGATGCGTTTTATCATTATGATCGAAAATATCGATATAGGGTAGCATTTTGCAACATTTCGATATTTTTCCAAATTACAAATTTCCGCTTTTTTCTTAAAATTAGACACTGTGCCTTGTAATCAGAAGTATAAGCACGATAAGTTTGTCCGTCCGCTTTTCACAGCATTTGTTGGAGGATTTTTCAAGTGTTTTTTGGTTTGTTTGAACTGGTGCATTAAGGGTGTTAATTAGAGGATTTTCTTTTATAGATTGTCTCTACGTATTTTAATGTATTAATTGGATGTTATTTTACGTCTTCGATTGGTCATACTGAATCTAAGCCTGAGTGGCGTGGACAAGAGGGTGTTTGATTGGGCATAAACAAACTACATCTTTACTACGTTGCTTGCAGTATTAAGCAGTGCGGACTGGATTGCCAAATGGGCTACGGGCTAAACTTTATGTTTATCAATTACTCTGAACCGACTTTCAGATGAGCGTAAATCATTTATCATCAGGACAAGTTCAAAATCTGGTTAAAATGCGACCTAATGCATTGTTTACGCTTAAGTCATCGATAAAATCAACAATATTTAATACGGCACTGAATGTCGACCATAAAAAGTGTATGTCTTTAATAGCTCTTCATTCCACCTAACCGTTCATCGAACGGGCAATCTCAATTATTAACACAACATTTCTCAGCAATTCCAAAGTGAGTGATTTGTTGGATCTCTCATTTTTTTATTCCAGTGCAATGAGAAAACAGGATCTAGTTTAATAGGCAATAGGGAAAGTATTTACATCATGAAGTTTTCTCAAGGAATCAATGCGTCCACCCATTCATGCATCTCTTATTCAAATGTTGGATTACAATCCGTATATATTTTTGCATATATACACTAACTTACGATGTCTCTCCTTCTCTCTCTCTCTCTCTCTCTCTCTCGATGGAGGTTGAACCCAAGGAGGTGGACAACTGCTACTTCAATTTAGTATCAATGGGACATTTTGTTGAGCTTTAAAATTCAAGAAAGCCGAATTACATAATAATAGGATGCAAATTATTTCAATTATAAAACGAACCTCTTAAATATACTTCCAACTTAATTGTCTTCTCTGACTAGGAATGCATTCAACGTACGAATTTTGTACGATCAAATAAGCTAACTTGAAATTATTGCAAAGAATCTATTGCAAAATCCTATTAATAATTAGTCGGAAAATTACATTTGTGGCGGTTCCTCGCAAGATTTTAACGATCCATAGTGGAATGTTTAGGCTTCTAATTACCTTTTTCGCTTCATTAATTATTTCAGTCTGTAACTTTATGGGTTTTTTTACAACCAGGATGAGATGCGTGTATTGCAATTGTATAGTTATGTTAGTATATATCTACAAAGTGGATATTTTTGTTGGAGGAACTCGCTCCTTACTTAGCAAGTATTTATTTTACGCCTGATGGTTTAAGTGTATGTGAAGCGATGTTTGAATCTATTTCTAGTCTGGTCCTAAATCGCTCGAGAATAACACAATAACACGGCTTTATACTTCTTTACTTGACCATGGAATTCAATCTAGGTATACATAATTACGTTTAATACTAATCAGTTTTTCCAGCCTTGCACAAAAAGCTTGAATATAAAGATGAAAGCCATTCATCTTTTTTTATGGAATTTGAAATGAAGAACGAAACTTTATAAGAACGGCTGGAAATGAAGCTCTGGAAGTTATTTAAAACGCTCATTCATATCAGTTAAAATTATTTCAATGATTTCAAAAGGCATTTTTTCATCCATCATAAAATAGTCATTGGGCTAACAATATGAGTTAAAGTTGAGATTTTTCGCAAAAATAACACCAGAGAAAGACAGTAGAACAGCTTTCTGTCATTGACAACTGAAAGCTTTAGCGTTGCGTTGAAGTCCTAATTTTAAGTATTTAGTCAGATTGCAGAGCATAGACAAGACCACAAAACCAGTTTTTTCAAAAACAAGACAGGGTGCTGGAAACTAGTATACTGTTCTTTAAAAACAAATAACCAGTACATACTGCACTGGCTTCCCGAAAAATGCATGAAACTGCATCATGCAAAACCTTCCCTCTCTAAAGGAAAAATAGGGAAAATTATTTATTCAAATTATTATTTATTCAATAGGGAAAAATAAATATACTTTTGCTGAATGACTACAATCATTATTCAGTTATTCGCATGATGAATTGAACCTAGCAAATAAACGCACATACATCACCTTTATTACCATTTCACTTATCAACAATAATAATTAGGACAATTACACAGCTTGCAGCTCATTGGTTGAGAACTATGACAGATTTTTGATACCCAAACTTTGGAGTCATTCAAGCTCACCAACATTCCTCTATATTTTTATCCTGCATTTCTTCCTAGGAAACTATCAATTTTTTTTATGCCCCTACCAAGATAATCTTAATGCCTCTTAAGCTGAATCAACATTTCTGGCACAATTTATGTGTTCAAGAACTGATGCGATGGCTTTGTAAATCCCAGTAGGTACATAAATGTCTACAGCTTTATTCAAATAATTCTTTTAAAGGCTATAGTGTTAAACAGCTCTACATGTATGCATCTATATTCTAGAGTATTGTAGATTGTAGAGTAAAATTCCTATGAAATTAATATTAATTTCTAAAAAGCTCTAAAAAATGCTATCCAAACATCTAGACATTCATTTTTTTTACAAAGTGCGCAGAGAAATATCTATATGTATACACACACAAAATAATTTTAAAAACATTTGTGCCTATTCCTGTACCCGGGATGAAAAAGTACATCCAGACAGAGAAAATGGGACTGACAAGTCTGAGGAAATTCCTGACTTTTCCATTCTTACTTTGCGAACACAGTCCCAGTCATGAAATCAAAAGCTGATAAGCATTGAGAAATCCAAACTTTTGAATACAAAAAAATTATGCTGTCGATAATGTCGACACAGGTAGCAAAGCATATTGTAGTGTGCGCAAATATATGCACATACATGTCATTTTAAACTAATCAAAAAATGAACACACAATTAAAGCCGCATATTTTGCTAAAAAATAAATGCATGGTAGCTACCGCCACAGGCGTCACACATTGTATTCTGGAATAGTACGTAGTATCAATTCCCTATTAAGGGTCATTGCATGAGTGTGATATATTCCATATTCCATGCATGAGGGTTGCAGAATCAAAACGGGTTCTCATATAGTATTTATTGAGGAAAATCATTAATTATTGTAAAAAACTTATTCAATGTCGTAATTACATGAATTTATTAACAGATCATACATATGGATTAGGATCATAAAATAATTGACATTGAAGTGCACTAGAATTAGTACCAGTATTGCTGTAAATGCACAAATTATTCAGCAGCAAACCCAGATCCTCCACATACGAAGGCTATATATCAATATAGGCTAAAGATATAGAATCAGGCTAGATGTTCCGAAGATCTAGATCCTTAGAACATTAAGAACTGGGGTCCTCTTTCAAGTAGTTACAATTGATATTCATGCATCCTCGCAGACACCCCGGTGTTTTTGATTATTTTGTGGAAATTGGTCAAAGTGGACTTAACCCGTTTTGATTCTGAAATCCACAAACGTGGAACATTCCTTCATGTTGAAATTCTATTGACAGCTAATGTTTAATAGAAACCCGACGACGATTTCAAAATCCAGCAATGTGATAGGGGACATGGAGATAATGGTGTGATTTTAATTATCAAATAATTCATTGTTATCGAAAAATGTCTTGACTTTTACAAGCGTAGAGTAAACAAAAATTATCACAAGGGATTCCTTAGAAGTTGAAGCACCACCGTTTCCGTCCATCAATTGTATAAGTATAGAAATATTAGCCAACATCATAGTAATCCCAGTCTCAATCATCACTGACCACGGAGGGAAACAAAATGATTGAATTGTTGTATTGAACTGCTTTGATTGAATGAAGTCGGCTTATCTATATATTGTAAGCGGAAAAAGTGATGATATTCACAAAAAGATAAATATTATTAGCTTAGCGTATAAAAACGATTATTAAATTTTACTATTGTTTGCAATAAACGGGTGCTGGGGGAGTACTTTAATGCAATCCTACCTATATAATGCTCCTATATATGCTTAGATATAATTATATAAAGTCTCACTCTGCTTATTAAGTAGTTCTAGCCTGTTTAGTTAGACAATCACGTCTGTCAAATTACTGGTATTGTTGTTGTGTTGTAACACAAAGTTGTACTTGTGTTCCTATAACTTGTGGTGTATCATATGGTGTTTGTGGGAGTACACACTTAAGAGTAGAGCAGCAGACATAATATACATGATAGTAATGAAGCCATGGGAGAACATATCGAGGGTTGAAAGATCATAAGGAAAATAATTATATTTTGACCAGATGATGTTCTATTAAACAGATATGTACCATATATATACATACAATTATATACATCTACTTACAAAACGATTCATCCCTCCTGCATGCAAACATTTAGTGAGACACAACCAAGTCAATAAAAGCTTGATCGTCGGATCAAGAGGATTTCCTTCAGCTCACAGTCAGAATACTGCATCAGACCCTGAAAGACCGACCGGTGGTCTTGGATATTTTTAAAGTGAATTATTCTTCCTTTTTTGGCTCTTTACCAAATTAACTTGTCAAATTAATTGACTGAACATAAAATTACTATAAATACAAATTTACAAGCTACTTTCCATTCCTATATGAGCAGTTTAAATGATCACTGGTCGCAACCATGTTTACCCTTATTTTATAGAACGGTTCATCTCCCAAGCTAAAACCTGACCAATAATTATTATCGTTGAAAATACAAAAGTTTTAAGTACTCTCTCCATAGCCTGCCTTTTAAAGATTTTAGGTACAAGGTAAAGTTAAAGTGGCCTCTGTGTAATTAATTTTAAAAATATACAAAGTGATTGTGCAAATAAAATGGCAATTGATCTCACAAGCCGTTGGCCTATTGTGGCCAACTGGAAATTCTTTTTTACACTTGCACTTCCTCTTATCCTCCTTCCTTTACTGCTCGTGAATGATGAGACAGAAATCGATGGAAAAGTTCAACCAACTACAGTAAGTTACCCCAATAATGCTTGTGAATACAATTATACAATTTTTATGCATTTATCATTATGTATTTGCACAGTTAAGGTGTATTGTTGTTGTTTCTTATAAGTGTCACTTACACTTTCAATTTCAGGGTCAATCTATGTTAACTTCTTTTTAGCCTTTTTGTAAAAAAAAATTTTTTTTTCATTAGAAATTCAGATGTGCGTACGTAATTCTTCTGATGGCCATTTACTGGATGGTAGAAGCCATTCCACTTGCTATTACTTCCTTCCTACCAGTTATCCTATTTCCATTGTTTGGAGTTGTAAGCACGGGTATGTTTTTTTCAGCTTTTCCCCGTAAAACAATGTTACCGTAAAATGAGGAAACCGAATATATTTAGCTGTTATTTTTGTTGCACCTGTGCCAACTTTCATGCACAAACATTCAGGCATAATTGCCACTTTTCTTACTTTCTCAGTCATTACCAATTCGTGTTAATGAATTTAGAATAATTTTCCAACAGAAACAAATATCTATATAAACGTTAATTTAGTTAATTATTGTCCTATATACTGGTTTATATTATTTTCCTAATCACAAATCAAAGAACAATTTTTGTATAACTAAGTACATCCATACTGCTTATTGCTTACGGGAATCCAAAGCTCCATACAAAAGATGAATCATGTATCATTTAATTGAATATTTAAAAACATGATATTTAAATCGATAGATATTTGATATTTCATGAACCTCTCAATATCTAGGTAAAATCTCATCAGCACATGCAACTTGTAGTATATTTTAGTGGTGATAAACTCTACTGAATAATCAAGTAGGGGTTTCAATCATGATAGCTGTACAACAATGTGTACATTGACATATCAGTACTGGCATATATTTTTGAATGAGCAGACTAAAAAAACAAAGGAAACTTCTTGGGAGTAGGTTAACCCGTGACCTATTTACATATGTGATTGAGGAGGAGACTGGAAGAGAACCGTATATTTATTAGATTCTTCATAAGATTAAACTATATATATATATAAATATATATGTATTGAGTCTCTCATATCATCTACATCGGCATTCATGATTAAATCGCAAGCTTATTACCATATACTATGTATGAATATAGTACATATCATAAATAAACAGTTGTCTTGAAAATGTGAGCCGAGTCTTAATAATAGTATAATCTTTACATACTATTCTCTATTCTACAGCCGACGTCTGTATCAACTACATGAAAGAAACAAATATGATGTTCGTGGGAGGGCTTATAATTGCACTGGCGGTGGAATACAGCGGATTACATAAAAGGATTGCACTCCGAGTAATGCTCATAATTGGCAGCTCACCCATCAGGTAAACGTTAAACACCAATTATAATTAATCTTCAGCTGAAAACACTTTAAAACGAAGAGTTTTCAACGATTAAACAAAACCATGGGCAATTGTTGATATATTCTTTATCGTCAAAAGGATATGAAAATGTGAAGGAGGAAAGATGAGAGGGAAAATTCCCTACTACAAAAATCCAACTACGTGTCTATTTACATCTACAAACAATAATAATTATAAGTGTCGACAAAAAAAATTACATTTTGAGAGTTTTATTGAAACTAGTTTCAAGCTGTTTTCTCCGGATAAAGTTGTATAAAGGCACTGTCGAAAATAATGTTATTAAGTCATGCTAACATTGCTCACCCGATAAAATATGTGTAGGATCATGTTCAATTATTGTTTTATTGTATAGATAATTATAAGCATACTAAATCCAAGTTGATTGATTGATTAACTGCAATTTATATCGTGTTTACCGAAACGTGTAATAATTAAACGTGTAAAAAGACCGCACGAGAAAAAATTATCGGTTCACTGGGAATTCAGGGAAAACATTATCTGTCACTGATCATCTGTGTCCAGATTGACTAACCAGTTGGAGTGTATTGTATTTTATTGGGGTGACTTTTAGTGGTAAAACCTGAGAGAGAGAGAAATAAAATGACGTAAGGATAATAAGAGTATTATATGTGCAGTATATTATGCATAGTATTATTATATTAATAATATTAGTGATAAACATGTTGTTACAAGAGGCTGCATATTCTTGGGTCGTTAAAAAATGACCAAACGTAGGGATTAGGGATTAAATTCATACTTGAGAAATAATAATCAAAGCGCATCTTTAGTACATCTTGTATGCATATCTGCACTTACTGAACAACTAAACAGTGGGTTAATTTGAATAAAAACATTTGTAATTGCAGGAGTGGGTTAGCTGACATGTAAAGTGCGAGTCCTTGACATATGTCAGAAAATATCCAGCTACACGCTTATCATAAATCATTACCAATTCTAAATTGCCATCTTCTGACATTAACAATGACTTGCTATTGACTTGCACGTCTGTATACACACAAGTTGAATAATCTTGTCCTCTCTTGTCACGTTCAATGATAAAAAATGTTGCAAAAAATGTATGACATGTACAATACATGCTAAAGACCTATATCTACAATACTTCTATTAAGCCTTTCTATGAAAACTTGTGAGAGGAGATGAAATGAAAATATAAAATCTCTTGAAAGCAAAACTATACACCCGCTTATTCCTTCCTCGAGTATAGTTAATAATAGTGAATGAGTTATGAGTATTAGAGTTCATAGCATGTAATATTGAGCTGGAGAATTTAAAGATAATATTTTTTTTAATTCTGAACTCGTAAGAGTTTATAGAAGTTCTTCAATGTATTATAGCAACTACTTACTGAATTGCTGACTTCAGCATGCAGAATAATAACTGCCTCCGTAGAATGTGAGCAAAGCAGACTTAAGTATGTCATTTTCATGGAAAGGTGGGTACGCAATAAATTGAAAATTAAAATGTACACGTGCTGTATCTATACACACATTTCACATAAAATATTCCCTCTGCAAATCAAGTTTCTTATGCGTTCTTTATTCTTGTCCATACACAAGCAACGTCCCAGTAAGATGATTGCATGAATGACATCAAAATAGTAAACAAACTTGCAAAGTCAAATAATTTAAAAGAATAGAGGCACACGCACACGCTCCAAACGTCGGAATATTTAAAGGGATCTGAAATTTTTTTGCCAACACGTGAAGGTTAAAAAAGTGTAGAAAAATCATGATTTTTTGAGGCACAGTTCCAATTAACGCTACTCGGACTGATTCAGTTTGGTTCAACATTTTCAATTCGATTCAGTTTCTGAGCGATTCGATTCAATTCCAGCAATTTTAATACAATTCATGTAAATTTTGATTCAATTCAATTCAATTGACAACTTTGAATCGAATTGAATTGAAAAAAACAATTCAAGGCGAAAGAAGACCAATATAAATTTGCAGAAACAAATGCTATTCTAATTATCAATTACTATTGATAAAAAACTTTAAACTATAAAAATTAAATGTCATTTGCAACAAATAACTCTAGCCGATGTGGCTAGAGTTTTTTAAATAAAAATTTGGTTTAACTCGGACCAACTCGCAAGATTACGGCAAAATTCTAGTAAAAAATGAATCGTTTGAATTGAAATTCACGCATTTCAATTCAGTTCGATTCAGGATTTTGAAATGAACTAAATAGTTCAGTTCGACGCTGAACTGAATTAAAAAAAGTGTGAACCAAACTGAATTGAATTGAATTGAAATATTTCAATTCAAAACTGAATTAGTCCTAGCACTAAATGCTACTATGAAGGATGCGGGTAAATGAGTATATCTCACTTATGAATGAGTACAGTAATGATTGAGCGGCGGGCGGAAATGTAATTTTTGTGTTTATATAATCTAATTATGGCTTCTTTTCAGAATAATGCTGGGTGTCATGTTAACTACAATGTTTCTCTCTATGTGGATCTCAAATACTGCCACAACTGCCATGATGGTTCCTATTGTCCTAGCTGTTCTGGAAGAATTAAACAAAGTAAGTAATAATTTTTTCATCCAACTTATATATAGTATGCATATAAGAATTCAAGGAGGAAATCGTATGTCTTGATTTCCCTATACCTGTGCTCCAGGGAATACTGTTATGTTTACTATTTTAAGTATATGTAATACTTTAATATTGAGTCCGTCGAAAATTTAAGTGTGCAGTTAGTAATTTAGTAATAACTAGAACCCCCACCAGCCACAATGTGGCTGGAAAGTCAGGCGGCACATATCAAAAACTTCAGCGCGGCCTGCGGCCGCGCTCTAGCGGCGGGTTGAGTTGTTATCTTCTTATTTTGAGTATGCCTACACCATCTATGTACAGAAGTAATGACACTCAGCGGACTGCGGTGACTACAACTCGGCTCATTTAATACTATTGATACTTTTTTATGAGAATGGTCTAAGGTCTAATACGTGAGTTTTTTTAAAGCTCAATGAATATACATATAATAATATTACAGACAAAGTTCTCAGACCGGAAAGCGTCTGTAGCATCCGCATACTCCTACCGAATGAACGGTGTCGGAGCCAATGGTGGTTTAAGCTCCAATAAGCCAGGGCAAGTTGAACTTGATGTTCCAAATGACACAGTCTCTATCAAGGAAACGCCATTGTAAGTTCGTAGTTTTGACAAAATTTTAAGACTTTTTATTTAAAATATCCGGCGATTTAAAATGAAGTGAGGACTTCCGAGACAACAATTTTTTTATAATATGTATTCCAATACCTAGGGATTTTAATGCATGACATGACATTGAAAAGGCTCAATAGTTGAATTTAATAGGTGCATGTTATCAAAGTCATTAGAAGGTATAGTCCTGTAGCACCTCTGATTTAGTATTACGTAGTATTATTAGTGTAGCACAATGTTAGTGAAGTCAAAGAATTTTCATGAGATAAGGCTGTTGATTCTGATGGAATTCTGCCATGAACATTTAAATTAAGAATGGTTACATGGATGGGTAAATGAAATAATGTAAATAAGGGAGAAAAGGACCAACTTCCCAGAAGAAAACTTGATGAACAAGGAACTGAAAACAGTGCTTTTGATCGCTGTCTACACAGCAGCAAATATAGGTGGAACATTTTTACCCTTCAGCGGAAGTGTTTCATCCACTTTCTACAGAATGACTAAATACAAGGGAAACGGAACAAAATCCTGGGACAGGTAAAATCCTTCCTACTCTCCTCAGGTCTTGTACATGTGCTTTGAAAAAAAAGTTGTAGCCCAACTTTTTCGTGTTATTCTTTCTGTGCATGTAACAGACTCACTTTTCCCTCTAACAATTATTTACTATTGATTGAAAAAAATTAAATACCTTTCCCCATCCTAGCCATGAGTATTAGCCCATTAAATGTTATTACACCGCATTCCTCAATCCTCATTAATCCACTCGGAGTTCTTCGAGGCCATTATTTGGGAATAAACTGAAACATTTTTCCTACTGGTTTTAAAAAAACCAACTCAACGTATGTACCTAATTGCTACTCCAACAAAAATTTGAAAAAGTTTCTGTGTCGATCATGTTTCGTTGTAATTGTATGTGTCAAGTGTTAACTATACACACTTTTTTGTTTTAACCTTTTCCTATCCGTCTAAATGTGTTAAAACCTCAATTGAATCCTACATATTCGTGCTACCTATACCTAAGAAGGAAGGGCGGTCCCTTCGTCAGCAGTCGCCCTGCATGAATTTGAAGATTAGAAAATTACATGTCTCCGCATGGAAAAAGCATGATTGCATGTAATATAATTGATGCTGGATTTTCCGTATTTATTAAATATAATATACATATGTAATGTGGCTGATAATGAAATGGCCTAGAGAGATTTGTTGCTCCATTATAACCCTAACCCATAACTCATCATGCAAGATAGAGGCTTCTCTGGGAACCACGGAAGATGTTCAGAAATTTCATATCCACGGGCATGGTCCTAAAAATTTATATGAATGTTCATAGGGATGCATCATCCACATCTGCCTTTCATTTTATTTATCTCAACATCACAGGAATGTTTAACAAAGACAGCCAATCTTGGTGGAGATGAGGAAAATTCATTTTAATTGATATATAGACAAGAATAATTGAGGACAATGCCCAATAAGTCTTAAAATAATAAAAATTAATAATATGATACACGCAAGGAAACGTATTTCAATATAAGCTCCTGGAACACAAAAAATGAAAATGGGTTGGACTTCCATCAGGTAAAAACATTGTCATAGTTGATGCAGACATTTTTATGAGATTTGATGAATTTTGATTATCTGAAAATTTAAGGGAATTAATTATTAGTTACGTAAAAACGTCCATTAGCTTGTCAAAGTCAAGAAAGTCATGTCTCTTGCAGTATCATCACACCTGTATTTCCTGGTTCATTAGAGCTTTTAATCTTGTGCAATCAAATGTGTCTAATTAATTTAATCATTTTTGACGTGGGAATCAACTGACAGGACAGGAGTTTATATAATTGTTACGAAGGAATTAATTATTACGTTTTAATAAATGTGATTGATTGTGAGAAACTTTTTGAGACAGCTCAAAAAAAGCATTTCTGGCTGCCACTGCGTATTCATCAAATATCGGTGGGACAGGAAGTATAACTGGTACAGCGGTGAATATGATTCTAAAGGCCAGAATAGCCGAGTATGTAACCTTCCACAACTTCCTTTAGATTTTGTCCATTCTACACAATACTTGCTCTCTTTTCAATAGCTAATTTTTTAATTAAAAAAGTATCGAGTCAATTTTATAGTATAGAGCTGTAATTCAAAAGCATTGCCAAGGGCTGGGTGAAGGTTTCCACAACTGTACATAAAATCTTGCATTTACCTGCACTATTAGTGCATAAATATGCACTTCTTTCATGCTGTAGAATTCGATGATATCTATTCTCCAACGGCGGTTTTAAGTTTGGTCCAGCAGTATAATTTGACGGTGTGTAAGTATGTAAATAAATGGGGAATCAGTAGATTTGAATGGAATGTTTCCTGATGAATAGATTTTAACATAATGGTGGATGGGTCTGGTCGCTGGTCTAGGAAATTTTACAATGCAATGAACATGAAAGTATCAAACCTGATGGACAACTTAAAAATTTAATGAAGCATATTAATTAACGTAAATTAAAAGATACTATCAATTCTCACTTTCCTTGAATCCTGCACGACAGAAGTCCCGAGGAAGAAACTTTTAGGAGGCAGCAAAAATTGATGTACTTATTTGCAACGGCTTACTCATCAAACATAGGTGGCACAGGTGTTGTCACTGGAACTGCACCAAATCTAATAGCCTTCCAAGCATTGAAAGAGTAAGTTTACTGTAAAAAACAGTACATTTTTCAATTTAAACAATACAAAATGTAAAAGTGAAATGAACCTGGTGCAGTAACGAGATGAAAATATGCCCTTGTTTTGTTGGAAAAATTGAAATTGATTGTGAGAGAATTTTAGTCGGTCATAAAAGGTTCGTATATGGAAAGTTTTGTGTCAGTCATTGAAAATACTTTATGCTGTCTCATATTGTACGGAAATGTATTTTTTCTTGTCGTTCTAATTTAAATACACATTACCCTGTAGGAGATGTATACTCCAGGTATACATTGTACAGTGTGGTCTTCTGATGTTTCAGTATCATTGTCGGATCATAGTTAAAATTATGATGTGGTAAAATAAAATGCTACATCGTCAATGTCGCCATTATTGCTTTCCATCACAACACGCTTGTTGGTTGTTCCTGTTTTGGGGTAATAACAATAATAATAATGTTAATCACTTAATGTGGTCATGTGTTACCACTGTTCATTTTATTTGTGCTGGAGCTTCGACTAACTATATTTTGTATGCATGTATAGTGCTTTATTTGGTTAATGCTTCTTTCTTCTGCGCTTCAATTAATAATCCGTGGTTACTCCCAACCATTGCATGTTTGTATTTAATTTTGCTTGATTGCGAACATTTATAATCAGTAATGAAGTTGTACATAGAATAAATGTCTCAAAGCTTGCAAGTTTAAAGGCATGCAAATATGTTGACAACTTAATAACCTCCTGCTTTTTGTGTGCAACGTGATTTTGATGCTTGCAATTAGATGAAACTGAAGTTTGAATTTTGAATGTATGACATGGTTGCTATTATTACAGCATTGATATCAGTCAAAATGGTAAATATTTGGATTTGACATTCGCAACATGGATGGCGTATAACGTACCCACGATGCTTATGAACGTCATGGTAGCCTGGTGCTACCTGATATTTATCTATTTCGGCGTTCCTGACTGGTTGGCCGTGTGGAGGAAGAAAAAAACTGGGGAAGAAAAAGCTGTGGAAAAAAATCGGGAGAAGAGTGTGAAAAGGCTGTTGCAAAATGAGTATAAGGCTCTGGGCCAAATGAGTTTCCATGAAGTTTCTGTGGCTATTTTATTCTTCATGGTTGTTATGCTATGGTTATTACGAGACCCCAGGTTCATACCTGGTTGGGGAGAATTAGTTGACAAAGTGGAAGTTGAGGATTCTACCGCTGCCATGTTGGTTGTATTTCTCCTCTTCATTATTCCTAAGGATCCCAGTTTTCTTTTTGGAAGTAAGCAAGCATCCCATTCCTCAAAACTTCTCATGAACTTTTGAAATTTGTATAGGAGCCAATTTTTGTGGGACTAAAGCTCATCCAGATTCGCCTTCATCCAATATGCAATGATTCTTAACCAAAACTTTGTTTCTTAAGCATTAATTCATCATTAATAATGGATTCATTATTGGATCCAATGATAATCATTGGATGAATATGTTTCTGGAATTTCATAAGATTTTTATGGTCTATCCTAAAAAAAAAAGTGGGGTTTATACTCCGATTCATACCCGAAGGTCTAACAGAGTTGCTGGTCTATCCTAATGATTAGTACAAGAGAATTAAAAAATGTTATTTCACAATATTTGACTTTACAGAGGAACAAAAAGTCAAAGGAACGTTGCTGGATTGGAAATATGTTCAAAGCGGTCTCCCTTGGGGTGTTGTCTTGCTCATGGGTAAACAATTTAATGTTTAAATATCGTAGATAGAATACAAATAATTTGTAAATAGCAAAAAAAAACTATTAAGCTCATAAATATGAAGTGTATCATTGATAGCATACAGTTACTTATTGAAGCTGTTATTTTTTACATTTATTTTTGTTTAGGTGGAGGATTCGCAATTTCTGATGCAGCAGAAAAGTCATACTTATCGGAATGGATTGGCCAACAGTTGAACAATTTAAATGCATTACCCGATGCTGTGATTCTCATAATTGTTATGATAATGACCGCAGCAGTAACAGAAGTGGCTTCAAATGCTGCCTGTGCCAACGTCATCATACCTATTTTGATTTCTTTGGTAAGTCTAAAGTTAATTCTATGCTGACGTTCAACAGTATCCATTCATTAGTACAACATCAATGAAAAAGAAATGAGCCAAATTTTATCAGGATAAATTGTTTTTGCAGTCCCAACGTCTTGGTTACCATCCTCTATATTTGACATTCCCAGCTGCCATTTCCTGCTCATTTGCCTTTATGTTACCGGGTAAGTATCTATAAATAAGGGACATTTATAAATATATGGCCACATTTAGGTTGGTTCTAATTATTGTTTCATCTCTTCGTGAATTAGTTGCAACTCCACCTAATGCTATTGTATACGCTGCTGCTGGAGATGACATGAGGATCATTGACATGGTGAAGGCTGGAGCCTTCCTTAACGTTTCTTGCATTATCGTCTGCTTCTGTATGCATATTACCTACGGAAACCTCTTGTTTAATTTCAATAATTATATTCCAGCAATGGCTGCCACAACATTAGCACCTTAAATTAATTTAAATCGTCCCTCCCTCCTTGTTTAATATTTGTTATGTTTAAGAGTACCATTTTATTTTAGCTTTAATAAAATTGAAATTTCATGAATGAAATCATGCGCTCAAAACTTATGGAACTCTTCCATCCTAATTTGAAATTCTTTTCAGCAAGAGACATACATTCACTTCTCAATTTTTTTAAGAAACCCTAAACATAATTTATCAGAGTGAAATGTACGAATATTTGTAAATGCATGTATTATTGGCTGGGTACTTATTGTCAGAAGTCCGGAGACTGCCTCCAGTGCCTTCACAGAATTTAATTACCCATCAAAAACTACATTGCATACTGCGGAACGTAAGCTTTATACAGACAAGGGACCTTTCTCAACCTAACCTAACCTGAGCTGAAAAGTAAAGGTAGGAGTAGGAAGAACGTGAGTACTATAGGAGAAAAGACATACAAAAGAATGATTCCCGTCCCGCGTTCTCTGTACAATGGGATGAAAATGATAATAAAACAGAGTAGAAGTATCTATTGTCTATGTATAAACATGTGTGTGTTTTTACAAAAGGTGCCGATCATTTTCTAACATTTATGCTACCTGAAACTCTTTCGTTTCCCATCATTAGCATGCAAGTGCACATATAATAAACCACGGGCATTCTTCACTCAAGGATAGGTGTAGGTCATGTAGAGTTTGTAGAGTAGTGTTTCGTATGAAAAAACAATTACTTGCAATTGGAGCTCACACTTGAGCCAATTGACCAATACAAAGCATCCTTACAACCAGCTGGATTGGATATTATGGAGTAGAGGAAAGGAGAACAGAATAGTAGAACCTAACCTAACCTAATCCAACTTTATTATTATGATTGTGCTGTGACAATGAAGTAATAAAATTATTTATTCGGTGAAATACCTTTTATTGCAGCATAAAGCTATATAGCTGTAGCTAGTGTAGCTGTACTATATTATCTATAGTTACTGTCTGTCTGACAATGAGTTTACTGACTGAGTCCTGGGAACTCCACGCATTCCAATGTTCAACCAACCACCAATCAACATCCAATGCTACAGCCGTAGTAGTGGGAAAGGCGCATCAAGGTCGAGACGAGGAGCGCTCCCTATTAGAAATCATAGCTCCATATTGTATACTTGTGCGACCACTGCGTCTCTCTAAAATTGCTTCTTGGCTGTTGACCAACGACCAATAAACTTTACAATGCAATGGGCATTCATTTGACCCATTGTAATTTATTGACTTTATTTACTAGAAATTATTTACACTTTGAATTATTATTGATTAGATTCAGGCGTGTTAAATTAAGCCGACTGAACTCACTGAACCTATCGTGTTGTATAAGGTTCAGCCCAGGCATATTTTTTTCCCTGGTTGTTATTGGTTGCTTTTGAGGAAGGATTCCAAATAATGAGGATGTATTTATTTATTCATCTGATGCGATTCCTTATGTTTTCCATTAAAAATCATGAAAATATTATTATGGTTCCATTTTTATCATTTAAAAACATCATTAACAAAATTCATACCATCGCATCCCAACTTACTGTTGTTTATTATTGCATTCCTTATTACATAATTATTATTATTAAAAAATCAATGTTAAAGTAGAGTAGAGTACTTTTACTACTCTGCCTCTCTGCTGTGCCTGCTGAGTGAGGTACACTGCGTAATGTAACCTGTAAGCCGTAATTTTGCATCGCAGCTCGTGTAATAGTAAATCGTAATCGGATTTAAATTCCGAACTCAGTATTACAGAAACTGTATTACAGGACAGGCAGTATTATTGACATTGATAGAGGTGTTGAGACTTGAGACTGAGACCTCACTACACTCTAAAAAATAATTTTGAAAATCGACAGGATTCCTGGGTCAAAAGGCTTGGACGTGGAAACCTGTTACAATTTAACAGGTTCCCCTGTTGAATATACCATTTTTACAAACATTTAACAGGGGTCCATGTAATTCTACCGGGGTCCCTGTTAAATTTTAACAGGTTACCACGTCCAAGCCTTTTGATCCAGGATTCCTGTGAAATGGCCTGATTTATTTTTTACTGTGTACACTGTCCTTTCTAAAAATCTCTAGGGAAAGGATCTCTAGGGGTGGCAGAACAACAGTTTCAGTAACAATATATTATACTAATGCTGAATTCTTTGCAATAATCGTCAACGTCAACATCTTAATATTGATAACATAACAGAACAGTTAGATACATGTTTGGGGCGAAGGGATTCCAAAAAAAGACAAAATGAGAACAGAATGAGACAACATGCTTGCAGCATGAATGTCAAATATCAGCTTAATTTTGGAATTTCTCCTGTAGAAAATCTTTTCCCTTGTTTTTGTCAATTAAATAATTATTATTACCAATGTTCTCCTCAAATAAGCAAAAAGTACCCTGAAATGAATCATTTGATATACCAAAGTTGAATGTAATGTAACCGCCAAAAATAAATAATTTGTCCTCAAAAGGATGAATAAATGAACTGGGATAATTCTCACCCAAAAACCTGTAACAATGAATAATATTGACCTTCACTTAAATCAGCGTCTGATTGAAGAGCAGGAGCAACAGCAAGCTTTCCTCGATTTGGTTCGTGAGGCTCCCTCGAGACCCCCAGAAGAGTCACTCATTAAATATAGTGACCCTAGAGTTATAGCTATCAAAGATAGGCACGGAGTTTTTCGACCAGCACAAACTAGGGAGGATGAAGACTCTGCCGTCCCAATCCATGAGGTAGTTAGTGTTTATCGGGATCTCAGATCAAGAAATGGCAATAAGGACGACTGTATTGCAAGAGGGCCTACGAATGCCGTAAAATATTTTTCAAATGACTTTATATATTTTCTTACATTTAAATAAAAATACATAAACGTACATTACACATTCAACTCTTCATCTTCATCAACAGGAGATCCGTCAAATATTAAATAAAGCATTTCCTCCACTGATCTGGAGAGATGATGAAAAAATATACAGGCGTTTAGTTTCAAGCAAACCTGCCACCCACGCTGACCTACTGGATGTTCAAGAAAGGCTTGATAAACTTATAGCTGAGAACAAGCTGAAACCGACAGGCTTGAGTGAGAAACGAAGGAAATATTTCAATCAATGCTTTGATGAATTAGCTCGTCAAGAAATTATTAAATGCATCCCCAGAGGTCTTCTACTCCTCCGAATTAGAGATGAAATCCGGTATGTACATTCAAAATCAGCCAGAATATTTTGCAAAAAGAAAATACTTTATTTTATAACCATTAAAGATTTATTTTTATCATATAAAATATACTCTAATAATAGAATGAGTCTTCAAGCATACGAAGAGCTATATTTAAGTAGCGCTGCCTACGGCGTTCGAAGAGCTGTCAAGATTGAAATGGAAAAGCAGCAGGTAGAAGATGAATATTCAGCAATAATCAAAGAGAAAGCAGAACTTCTCACGAGGATCCAAGATTTGAGGGGTCAGCTACAAGAGCAAGAGGAAAAATATCGGCTCAATACTCTACACGCAAAGAAAATATTTATTGAGGAACGTGATAATCTACGAAGGCACAATCATAATTTAAAAATGCAGTTAGAAGCTATCGTAGCTGGAGCTGGGAGTAAAACTAAAGATTAATAATTCATTAAGATGGAGACTACCACCACTAAAAATCCATTTGCAAAAAAAGTATGAAGTACAGTTTAAATATCCCCCAACAAAAAATTGAACATAATAAGAATACAAAAATGTACCTGTACAATTTTCTTTTTCCATTCATTTTGATCAGTATTCAATTAAAAGAACAGACTGACAGTTATAAGTTGATACGCGTTGGGAATGAATTCCTCTCGATTTGAAATGCTATTTTATTTTATTTTTTGGCAATTGCCAGAAACCTCATAAATAAAATACACACAACACACAATTCCCTAAAAATTCCTTGTCGTTTTTACCACGAATTGCTTGTTAAGTCAAAACTTGCTATTTATTAATTATTTTTATTTGCTTATTTTTCACTCTGTGTTGTAGTAACTTTTACTACCAACGCAGAGTCAAATACAATACTAATTATCTGAACATAAATAAATTACAATTTACCATTTGTAGTTTATATAGATACGTGATACAACAATACAACTACATAATAGGAATATGTATGTAGGCATAATATTAAAATTTCCTTCATTTTCGAAGGCTTAGGATAGAAATAGGTAGAATCGAAAATAATTTTTTTTGAAAATACATTACAATATGTACACACACGTTCGACGGTAACCGGTGTGCGGTGTGTTGTTTTTATCATCGAATCAATTGAAAATATTTGGTTTCGAAATTGTGAATGATGAAAGTTGGCACGCCATTAAGGAATATTATCCCAGTAGGCTTGGAAGTAACTGCAGACGCAATCGCAGTCCTAAAAATCATCAAGACATGTCAAATACATACATTCACCAAGGAATAAAATCAAAAATGCAACGTCCTACTATTTAAAAATTACAGGAATGGAACTACGCCAGCCTTATTGACAAATTTAAGCTCCGGCTTAAGGCTTGGGACAAAACTAGAATTCGATAATTTTTTAGAAACAATACTGACAAAAATAAATTGAAAGGAGTTGCAGACAAATAGAACAAGAGTGAAAGCATGTGTGCGTGAAGTACAACGTGAAGCAGGAAGTTATACTTTTACCGTAATTTACGATTACTATTCACCCATTCAGATAAATGTCTTGTAAAAAGTAATCAAGTTGCATAAAAAAATGAATGAGTACTGCGAGGAAACTCAAATGTCTACTGTTTGACTGGTAACATCATCAACATGTTTTTTTGCCTTCCCCATTTCCTTCAACATTCACTTCACTCAGAGCTTGTGATGCTTTGAGTTATTCAACATTTGATTTTTTTCACTTTGTACAAACTCACTACAAACCCTATACTCGTACCCTATGCTTGTGGATTTTTTTAAATGTAGATTTTTCCTATTAAAATCTCTACTATTTGCTATAGCGTAGAGGAAAAAAATTATTTTACTATTTTCCAGAAACAGGTCAAATTCAAATTAGTTTTACAGGTTTTATGTATGTACGTGCCAGCAGTTATAAACAGTGGAATTTAGCATACCGAGGAAAAAAGATGAGTAAAAAAGTAAAAACAGTGAAAGTGTAATAAGGAAATAAAACCAATGCACATACTGCACTTACTGGTGGAAGCTCATCTTGCCGTGGCTCACATTCCCACCGACAACCTGGCTCCTGTACAAAAGGAATTTTCAGCACATCAACACATTTATTATCTCGAAATTAAATACTCATTTGCGGCGTGTGGGCTCATGGCTCATACTCATACAATTCTGACGGTAAACACTCTCATTATTGCGCTTTACACAAGGTTTATTTTTTAGCATGTAGTGGAACCAAAATAACCTGTATACTATATGTATTTAGGCTTTAAAAAGATGTTTAAACCTTTGGTATTTTGCCTCATGAAATTATTTTACAATTTTCACGGTGAAATAATGCAAACGATTTCCATAGCACTGACTTATAGGTTCTAGTAACCTTGAGTCCTAGGTAGAGACTGGGGATAGTTGCCGGCAGTCATTAATGATGAGTGAGAATTGAAATACAACCAAAAGAAATAATTTTGCACAAATTCAATGTAATAGAAGTCAATATACATAGGGAAGAGTATAGTGCATACCTTGACACAAGATGATTTGTACTCCGCTTGGTTCTTTACACTTGTCGTGAAAGCTGAATGTTCAACCATGGTGCTTTCCATAGGAATTTCATCTTCACTGGAGTCCAGTAAAATCTCGACAACTGCCTCTACAAAAATCTCATCAAATTTTCTCATCAGCGTACATATTAAGCATACATTGCTGAGTTAATAAAGTAAGTAAATACCGTACTTTTTTTGTCATTCATTAATGATGACACAGCTGTCGGTATAAATTGTTGATTAAACAACTGAAGAACATTTTACTCGTCTTTGGCCAAAATAAAGACGGACTGACAAATGAGGAATGAAAACAAGACATTTCCGCAGATACACTGATACATATGATGTGGAGTGTCAAACAACAAAATATGTCGGATGTTGGAGAAAGCTGAGAATTTACCTGGTTTGATTTTGTGATAATAATTTTCTGTACGAGGGAAGAAATATTGATTGAGTTGAGGCTGGTGCTGCCAGCCACTGAATAGAACACTACGTCTTTCCTTTGCTTGACCGGGTTGAATCCACATTGCCCACTGTAGAAATTCAATAATAAACAATTAAATCCATAGGAAGAGCCAGGACCACACGCTCATTCCACCCACAGCAGTCTAAAAGATCGTAGGGCTAAAAGTTTACTCTTTCAAGAATTTTAAGTTGTACACGCGTGTGTGTGTGTGGAAGATTACGACAATATGTGAAAATTTAGGAGAAAATAAGTTTGCTTTTACCAGTAGAGGAAGATTACAAACAACGAGGGCTGTAAAAAAGAAATTCATTTCTCTAGTCTTTCAAAAGCTATTTACTGTAATACCATAACTTTCACACTGTCTTATACAATTCACTGATCTCCACGTGCATCTGTCTCAACTGCCGATAGGAAACTGAGCAGTTTGAAGTTACAACACGAGCAAAAAGAAACTCCTTGCAAGGGTGAGGTTTTAAAAAATTGAACTTGTTCTTTACTCTTGTGATCTTCACTATGGCTGCAAGTAACTTGACTGTGAGTGACAAAACTGCTGGAAGATAAGGATGAAAGGTATGGAAACTGCTACGGATCTTCTCCTCCCTATCTATTTCTGGTTTTAGGTTTTTACTATGTAAGTAAAATGTTTTCAAAGAAAAAGTAATGCCAGAACCCGCAAGAAGAATGTTAAAATTGCTCCTCCTCTTTCAAACGTTGTTAAGATTTTGGGGCTAATTTTCTGTAGTCTTCCCCTTTACGTGTTTACATATAGGTAATTATATATAAGGCAACTATGAGGAAAATAGTTAAACCACATTGGAACATTCTTGTCATTATATTTATTTGGTGATCATTACTCTCTTATAAATCTCAATAATGAGCTGAGGGTGCTCACACTGTAATGCGATTTGAGTAAGATTGGAAGAACAAGACAGATGAAGATTCATAAAAAGGTTTACTATATTTAAAAAAGAAACATAAAAAATGATTTTCGTAATAATTATATTATAATTAGTTAATATAAATAATTGTTATTATTTATATTAATAATTACATGATAATAATTAAATGTTGATAATGAGGCTAACCAGTACATTGGTAATAAAAAGAGAGCTGACATTTCAATGAGATATAGAGCAATCTAAAAATTTCTGCGTATCCTGTAGCATGTGTGGAGCTACTGATTAGCCGTGTTAATTGAGAGCAAGATAATTGATCATTCCAAAGTATCGGAATATGTAATACACAATTTGTCCGAGCGATGCTGTATTCTGGATCTGGGACTTAGAATTGCTCGATTTTCTCGGATGGTCTTATTTAGTTCCTTAGCATTAGGGATGAGGACCACTTTCATTGAAAAATCTGTTGTGACAAGGATTATAAAATGTTTTATACAATTTGTAATGCATGAGGGACTTCTCTCTAAAGGCATGTTACCTACATGTGTACTTAAAAGACCAAGAGGTTTGACATTATTATAAACTGATATCGTACACATATTATGAGAATATATTCACGGTAAATTAACCATAAAGTTGAGATTGATTCAAAGAAATGTCAAATACCTGAGAACATGTTCTCCCCTACTTGGGATAATTCAAGCATGGTCTCATCAGTGACAAGCAAGCAAGTTCTCTCTGCCTCAATTTCCTCCTGCTCAGTACGAATGGAATGTACGGGCAGGACTTGACTAACTTCTCTCTGTCCCTTGTACAATGTAGTACGGGCAGCGAAATTTTGAGCATCATCGTTATCACCTAACATCCAGACCCAACTGGCCCATGTACCATTATCCTTTCTACAGATAGCAGCAAAGAAATGATTGTCATATGCTGAGAACCATTTGGGAGTCCAAGTTTGAGCCCTACTAAAATCTTCGGGTGTTAATACAACTGTAGAGACCAATTCTTTAGAATATGTCGGCACCATAAAATGTTGCATGAGGTGTGGGATGTAATTGTGATGACAGAGGATCTCATTGCAAGCAGGAGCTAGCAGACATTTAATTGGTCGGTATTTACAAGTGAGGTAATGGTCGTGTTCACGTATCGAGCCTTTTTCCAATTTTTCTAGTGAATCCCCACCAAAGTAAAAAAACGATGATCAAGAAATTAATTTCATAGGGTTTCTGTAAAAAAAATATTAACACAAAAAATTTGAAATCTACCTGGACACCCTGAATTTGCATATCGACAGGGTACAGTTTCTCCTTTCAATATCTTAGGGATTTCTGCATCCTCCACGTCATTTTTATTCTCCTCTTCATTCTTTGAAACTTTGAGCAGCTTCTCGGAGCCGCTTTCCTGGGGTTTGTCATCCGCAAATTTGACTTTTACATTTTGATTCTCAACTTTATTGACTGCCTCACTTGATTTCTGTTTCCCACGCTCCACCCTGATTCTCCTCTTCGAGATTAATTCCTGTGCGACGAATTTTCCAAGTTTTGAAATTAAGTGCCGGGAAGCGGGGCTATTGAGGATGTTGCCGTCCGCGGAGATTAAAGAATATTCATTGGAAGGCGAATCACTTATATTTGTTTCGTCAATAGAGGTCTCTTTTTCGGACATATTGCCTTTGATTGAAGAAATTGAAGGGATATCGGATGTACTAACTCCCATGTCTTCACGAGTTGTAGTAGCTACAGAACTTGCTGAAGTACTTACGGCTACAACTGATGCTAATTTTTCTTCATTCTCAATCCCAGTGAGAATTTCATTCTCTTGTGGCGATTTCTCGGTTGAATTTTCATCCGGGATGGATTTATCTGGTAGGTTGTTATTTGTGGGAGGAGCTTGGTTTACTGGGGTTTCAGGTTTTAAGGCTTCTCCAACTGGAACTTTCATCTTAGCTGAAGCATTATCAATGACTTTCATTTGAATTGGATCGTAGATTCTAGGAATTTCCGTCATTACTGATTGGACTTGTCTTCGTGCTAGTGGCCCAAGTAATTGTATATTGGGAATTTGGAGACAACTTGGGGGAATAGTGATGATAGTATCTTTAACCTGTTTCTGTGGTAGAAGAGGCGGCACTAGTTTTTTCTCTTCAAGTTTCTTCTCTTCAAGTTTTTTCTCTAATTCATTTATTCGTAGGGCACTTGAAGGAATACTTAGAATAATGTGATCAGGAAAGATTCCTTTATTCCTGGGCAGGTTATCACAGTCATAGGTATTTGAAATCTCATCTTGGGGCTCGATCGGTCCTGGTGTGAAGATTGTTGGGGTACTGGGGACAAGTTTAGGAGTTGAATTACAAGGGGTATGGAAAATTCGTTCGTCAAAAGTCGAGTGAGTGTCAGCTTTTTGCCAGTTGTTGGGTTCACGGCTTGAATAATACTTGGAATCTGAAATACATTAAATTTATGTAAATAATTCAATAATCGTGTGTAATGTTTTAGCTTTCACGGTATATTAGATGAAAAAATATAATGACTAGAATAATTAATTTTATTCTTGCAACCTGTCAGAGGTTCTTTCACGGGCTCATCAAATTCATTGTCAAGAATTGAGGAGAGAGTGGTTTCAACAGCCTCATCCCCTAATGTAGGGCCTTGAAGGTCTGAACTACTAAATATATCGTTTTCACTAAGACTTTCAGGTGTATAGAGTTGATCTTGTGGAGGATTTCCATTGTATTCATCATAAGCCTGTTGATTTCCGGGTGTTTGCAATTCAGTTGATCCATCATCTGTTATTAGAAGTTCCTTTCCAGGATCTTCGATCGTAAGTCCGCTTAGCTTGGCATCTTGTTTTCTTTCTGATGGTTTTTCTTTGAAACGGTCCTGGGGCATGTGATTGTAGCAGCTAATGGAACGTTTGTTCCAACAAGTCTCATGCTTAAGGACACATTTCTCAAAAGTCGCAATATCTTGCTGCGAATAAACATGTTTCTCATCTAACTCCTTTCTTCTAGACCTAGACAATTTTTTAGAGCCATCCTTGTCCATATTTTGCTTTAACTCTGGAGAACCAGTTGGCCACGGGATGTAATTTCACATTTTAGCATTATTCCTCCTAAATTCATTGAGAAGTTTTATGTATAATGAGGATAAAATAAAAACTAAATATATAGTAATTAAAATACAATTGAGAAAATTCGTTTAAATTATGCTACAGCCGTGCAGCGTGATTTGTGACGTATATTGTTATAGTATAATTTGAATGAATTCAAAACCTCAGGTTTACTTGCATTGTTGCATTTCTGTAATGAATTTATGGTTCACACTATTTACGATATTTACATTACGTAAGTATTAATGCTTACGTACGCGTATGATTTGATAATTATTTTGCTTGTGCCTTTTTTATAACACTTGCTAATTTTGTACAGGCCATTGACTTTGACATTGGCAGTGCAGTGACTAATTTAGTTTGAAATGCATTCCTTTAGTCGTCCGTAATAAATTATTGACTGCTTTCATTTCTCCTATCCTCTTCTATATAAAACAAATTGGAATTACTCCTGAATAGGCATTTTAACACTGACTGCGCTACAGAATACGAATTTTAGAAAAAAATGGCTTGGAAGGGGAAATTATATTTTTGACGGGAAAAAATTTTCATGTCGTGATGATTTTTTAATAATTATTTTTTGAATTACTAAAAAATAGTCTGAGGTGATTCTTACTGTCGGTGGGCTACTAAGGAAACCTCTGTGAAATGAGAGTAGTAGAAACTCACAGAACAAACCGTTGAAAATACCTTTGCGTAAATTCAAGTCCAGACCAGCAATAATAATTATTATTCCAGTAAGTAGTTCCACCACAATCTAGTAAATCAAAATGGTTTTTAAAAAACGCTTGGAAATAATGTCTACTCATCATAAAATTCATCCACACTAAAAAACGATGCATTCAGAAGTTTATGTTTGTATAATGTTGAGCCAACGGCACCTCATGAAAATGTTGAACCGGTTTAATCTTTCCTGCCCAAAACTAATTTGTAAAATACTCTTTCAATATTCATTTCCTCACTTTCCTCCCTCACCTCGAGCAATGAAGCTTCTGCTATTACTTTTACTTGTCAAAGTTTTGACATGAGAAAATCACAGGAGATACATTAACAAAATGAACATTTTAATATGTCAGAACTGACAATTTCGCATTTTGAATGACAGGACACGGCGTGAAGGGATAAAAATGCCTGAATTCCATTGGGAGAGGTCTGAGAAATAAATAAGATGGGAGCCAAAGCTCCGGTGAACGACCAACCCTTGCCACTCTACATTTTCAATCCTCATGTCTCTCTTCACGGGAAGAAATGTGAAAATCCGCTTTTTCACATTCAACCTGATATTCCACTACGTGGTAAAATACCTTTTCTCTCCCTTTGCTATTTCAATGGTTTGTGTTATTTTACATGAGGAATATGTTCTCACACATTCCCGTCGCACACGTGTGTGTATGTGTCTAACATGAAAACGCTTGCTGTAAAAAATCATAGAATATATGTATATTTATCAGTTTCACCCATACATATGTATACAAAAAAATGCTATGTTCCTGAAAATATTCATACAGATTATTTGTTGTTCTCATTCAGGGAAGCGAATTTTGACACTTTTGGAAAATGCTTTAGTCAAGATCCAATTGGTAACTTACTTGCCAAACTTGTGCAAACATTTATTAGAGGGCGATCCTGAATTAGAAGCTGCCATCGGACCAAGATGTATCCGAGGTCTAGTTCATCTCATTAAAATTCAAAGGGTAAAACTCATACTTTAAAACTTTTTTTCTCGACTTCTCGACTATACAGCTCGTACCAATTGTCTATGCATATTTTATATGTGTGCAAATATTAACGGATATAGGATTATTTTTTGGCCCTTTTTATGGAATTTTTTAAAGAAATTTTTACACTTCATTTGCATTTTGTTTATTTCAAATAAAAACCAAAGATTTCAACCCACAGACAAATTGAGCAGTGCGATTTTTTATACATGGAAATTCCTATATGCGTGATTTAGACGCTATTTCTTCCCCCATTTAGAAAGATTCCATCACATTTGACGAGGCTGACCGAGCATGAAACTGCAGCGTGAATTAATTTAGAAAGACAAAATTAGGAAATTGAATTAAAATAGCCGAGGAAGAGAGAAAAGTTGGAGAGGGGAAAAATGTTATGGTTTGTCTCTCGTCCTTTGAACAATCTCATAAAGTTCTTCTTCTCTCTTCTCTTTATTCCGAAAGTATAAATTGTTCTAGGGTTTTTTAAAAGGACACATACATTGTGTGTTAATATTGTTTATCCTTGCTTGAAAGCAACATCAGATAACGATATGGTTGTAATACGACATCATTGTAAATGTTTGAAGAGAAAGAGAGGGGAAAAAAAGTAAAAGCAAAGTGACTATTAATGCCGTGATTGTGGTATGGTGTTGTAAAAGGAAATAAATGGGCATGGTTGTTGTTAGGATCTTGGGATTGTGAATTGTAATCTTTTTTTTCTTTCCTTTTCTGCCAGTCTTTCTTGCTGTATCATATTGAGTGCATAAGAATGTATGTACACAGATATATATGGTATGGTAGGTATATGCATACATAATGTCTAATGTCAGGCTTGGAATGAGTCCAAATCGGGAAGAATTCCACGGAGTTGGTCGCCGACAATTTTACTGATGGAAAAGCGCCTGAGTGACAAGTCAGACTTGAACTCAACAAGACTAATAGGAAATGCAGGGATGAAGCATGGCAGACGACAAGTACACATAGATAAGACTAACAATGTAGCCACATTTGGATCGAAAATTCACGTTTCTAACCTTACTGGATCAACCCTGACAGTGAGTGGAAAGAAGAAGGATAAAAAGGAACAACTACCAGCACGGAGAAGTACTCATGATGAGAAGCAAGGGAATAGGAACAAGTTGTTGTTGAATAGTGAAATCAAAGGGGAAAAACAACTCATTTCCAAGATGCTCGAAAAAGACGGCTCAAAATTGACTTTTCTCTGGGATTTGTTAGCATGGGGGAGAGATGTGAGAGATGAGCATGAAGATAAGCTTGAGATTGTAAGCAGCCGTGGTCCTAATGCAAGCCAGCAGGTTGACGCCCTAGCTCACCACCACCACCAACATCACTACCATCAGAAAAAAATCAAAACATGCCAAGAAGATGAAAAAAGAACTAACAGGAAAACCAACAAGGTAAACATCCTCGGACTAATTAGGGCGGCTCTCAATAGTAAATACGAAGACCACGTGAAAAAAGCACTGAAGGAGAAGGATTTAAAATCACTTTTCTGTATCCTCAGTTTACTTTCCGGACCCAATGACATTCCATTTACAAGTTCCGTATGGAATCAGCAGCAGTCTGCAAATACTACAGAAAAGACCCCACGTCATAAGAGCCTCGATGCAATTAAGGCAGCAGCAGCAGCAGTGGCGTTAACTCACCATGCTGCTCCGAAGAAAAACAAACACCATAAAATTGCTTGCCGTCGATATGTGAAACCTCATACTGATGAGTACATAATGACTTCACTAAATCAGCCGGATGACGGAATCACTCAACCATCATGTAACCAATCCTCTGTAGACAAACCATTTTTACTTCGTAGCTGTCAAGAAGACTATGATGCGGAAAGTAACCTTGCTGTCCTTTTCCATGAGGATCATTCCAGTGATCTGTACCAAGAATCATTGGATACGGATACAAATATTCAGAATGAAATATGGGGAATTTTAAACAAAGATAATTCCCAGAGTAATGAGCCCGATGCCGATCCTCTATTTTTACAGGAAGATACTCTGGATTTTGATTCTAATTTAGTATTATTGGATGCAACGGACAATATAGAGACGGAAATTTTCATGGATTCCAAAGTAGAAGCTAGTGAGGAATTAAGTGAGGAGCCACGTCCGCCAGTTCCCTCTCTAAGTGTTACTAAAATCGTCAAAATTCCCTATCTGTCTAGCTCCAGCTTTGCCGACACGGACATAACTAGTTCGGAAGAATTTAATGGGGGAAAGGATGGGCATTTATCACCGGAACGTATGCAGGTCCAGCCTGTTAGGATGTTGACACCTGTGAGTCTTGAAAATGATGAGGTAAGTACATCTCTCTACACTATATATTGCTACGGCAATAACTATTATTCAAATCATATCACTCTTAAATTGCTTCTGACAAAATCAGCTCCTTTCATAGAGTGAATGATTTATAGGTGGCTGGCTATAGTGAGTCGGTACATGTCATCAAAGAAAGACTCTCAACACAGCAAGAAGTTACGGAAGATTCTCGGCTGGAGAGTACATTTAGATTGAACCGTGAACCTGCTGAGAAGATGGTTGAGCAGATGGGAGGAAAGGGTAGCCAAATTGAAGAGGTTTCAGCGAGCCAAGCACATTTGAAGGTGGAGATAGGAAAAGCATATAGGAATGCGATTAATTTACTTCTCAATAATTACCCTTCTAACTGGATAGAGAAGCGTTTGAAGCCACGGGTGACTTCCACTGATGGAATGAAACACTTTCAAAAATATTTTCTAGCTTTGATTGAATTAATTCAATGTCGATTGGCTACATCTGTAGAAGAGGATTTAATTTCTAAGAGAGATTTACAAGAGCGTTGGAAGAATGAGCGACGGAATTTACTGGAAGTCAAGAAATTACAGGTTTTTTGACACTTGAAATTATAGCATTACAAACTTAAATTTGGCATTGCATAATTACACACAATATGGGCAATGTATGTACACACACATACTTCCAGGAAGCTGAATTATTTTGTGAATATATGCAAAAAAATATTAAAAAAGAAATGGTCATTTCAGGTGGAGCTGAAAGAGCTGGAGAGTATTCATATTCCTAAGATGCTCACTTTGGATTTTCAAATTCGAATATTAAACAGTCGTTTGAGAAAAATTTCTAAGGAGATATTCCAAGACATCCGACAAGTGTTGTAAGTTTAGCGTCTTTAATTAGTCACTTTAGGGTGTACCCAAGGCATGACAACAATTTTATAGAGTTCCCACTCAGGTTTTTGTTGACATAGCATGAAATCATGCTGAAAAATATCTTTTAATTCCTAGACGTGATACGGAATTGAATGCTGCTATCAAAATTAAAGAAGAGGAGGTGAGAGCAGAGCGCATGGAGAAGATAATGATGGCAGCAAATGATGATAATGAACTTGTAGAGAGACAAATTCACACCAAAGACGACAAATTACAACTACTCAAGTAATATGACCAACCATGTGACATAGATACCATAATAAGTAATCATTTAAAATTTTCTTAAAAGTAATAAATTAATTAAAATGTTGCAGGAGGGATCACAACGATTCCTTGAGGCAAGAAATCGTGAGATACGATGATGCAATTTTTATGAAACAAAAATATCTTGATGACACCATCCAAGATACTTATCTTTTTAAGGGCAAGGTTTCAAAAATACAGGAAAAGTTTAAGAGTGTGGAAAGTGACTATATAGATATGCTGGCTGAAAAGAAATTGAAGCAAATTCTACGAAATATGGAAATGGCTGATGAATTTAAAAGGAATCGTGCTGCACAAAAGATTCAAGTGAGTTGTGTTTACAGTTGTTGAAGATTTTAGCTTTTTGGAAGATTTAGAGGGAAAATGTCTATGAATTTGTAGGATTGCTGGAAGAGATATAAAATTCGCAAAAGAAAGCGAGAAAGAAAGAAAGCACGTAAGGGAGGGAAGAAGAAAGGTGGAGGAACAGCTGGCAAGAGCAAGGCCAGCTCTGTCAGAGATTCCGAGTCACCCCCATCTAGAATTGAATCGAAGTCTAAGCCTACGTCCGCTAAATCAAAGTCAAAATAACGTCAAAACAAAAACAAAGGCGATAAAATGCAACACGCCATGCAAGCTCAAGGAATTTGATGGTGCTGCTCTGTTGGATGGGAATGCAACATATGTACTTAAAGAAGTTAAATCTAAGCTTTTAGAACTAGATAAAGAGTCTCTACTCAGAATTTCTGAGCATATGTTCCAGAGTGAGACTTCCCTTTGGGAAAATGTCAAAATATTATTTTTAACCTGCAATAATTATTTTTCACACGAGCATCTAAAGCATAAACTGATGTAACCACAAAAGTATTGTTAAAAAGCTATTGTTATTTTTATTTTATTTCAAGTATTTGCTTATACACATAAGCCCAGTTAAGAATTGATCGTTCTTTTTTAACTACAGAACAAGGATGCTCCTATGCTTAATATGTATAATTCAGTTTCTTCCGGGTTACATAAAAGGTTTTACTATATAAGCAATATATTTACTCAATACACAAAGAACTTTGAAATACACTGACAAAGCATGTTATTTGAATGTAAATCTTCGAATTTTGTTCAAAATATGTTAGAACACTTCCCCACTACTACTCTGATCCATATATACCTTCCACCTGGAAATCGCATTTGATTTTTTTTAAATTCACAACATTTTTAAAGTCTACTTGAAATCCAAAATTTATAAATGGCGTTCAATATGGAATTTTCGAAGTTTCACGAGTCATTCGTAAAAATTTATCCGGCCCTTCTCAAAAGAATTTCTTTAAACATCAAATTTTATGCAACCGTTTGTTACACGTGGATGAAAAGCTAACATCCGTCTCATTATACGTTTGACATAATTTAATGATTTGATTTCTGATTGTCAATGAGAGAACAATGTCATAACTGAACGCACCAATGAATAAGAAACAATGGGCATCAAATATACAGTGATGAGGTATGCAAACCGCTTACTTGGAATTTCTTTATTTGATTTTGTAGCAAATATAATAAAAATAGATGAAAATTTTATCATAGCATATTGCATCCCATTAAATGAATCAACAAGCGCTGAGAAATCACAGGAAGCGGCGAGTATTTTGAAGGTAGAAGCCGTACAACGTACAACAAGATTATTTACATCGATCAAATGTTAGCTTTACATTTTAATTAATAATAAAATTCCGAGTTGAATTTCTAAAATGAGAATTCCTGGACGTTTTGTATACATCCTCGTGGTGCTGAAATTTGCAGGTATTTTTAATGTGTAATTTTACTATTAGAATTTATTTTGTATATTTATTGGGATGTTTTGCGAATGGAAAATTAGAGAAACTGAGGAAATGTTAAAAGACATGTATACATAAAAATCTTATTTTGGAGTTTTTAAAAAGTTTTTATGTTACATCTACACGCGCAATAATTAACTAAATTGGAAGCCACCATTTTGAAAGCCTTTTCTGACTCAATTGATGGTTCATTTGTCTATGATTTTTTAGAAACCTTGGGTCTACCACAAAAATCAGATAAGCAACGAATACGTGGTGATGAAACAGCAGAGGAATGTCCAGAGGAACTTTGTCATCAAATATTATTGAGAATGATGGGTAATGAGCTAATTCTTAGTAGAGTTGCAATCTGAGGGTTTCAGAATCAAAACGGAATAAACCCATTTTTATCAGATTTTCCAAGAAAATAAAATTACTTCCTATTTATTTTATGATGCAGGTACACTAAATATATTCATGGAATAAATATTTCCTCAGTATGCACAGAATGATAGCATTATTTCAAAAAAATCTAAGAATGCCACTTACTAAGGGAACCAAGTTTCCAAAAATATGACCTTTTCCATTGTGTACTATTAATAAGTAATAAGTTCTTTAGAAAACCTTATTTACTTTTAAACAGGTTAGGAGTAACAGTGGCAATTAAATAGTTTAATTTAATAGAATAATGATGTAGTAACTTAATTAGTTCAATTTCAGTTTTTTGAGAGGAGGTTTTAGAGCGGGTGAAAGATTCAGTGTCAACAGTCAACAAGTCAGCAATGTTTTTTATGCAAAACTATTTTGAAAAATTATTTTGGAAACCACACGATAGTTCAAATTACAGTAGATACTCATTAAGCCCCTTAATGGCCCGTTTTGGAGATTATTTGGTATGCTGGCTGAGAGGATAGACGATATGAGGGCGGAACTTAAAATAAAATGCGTAAGCAAGGAAAATGGGGATTATTCCATATCCGGGCGTAAGAAAACACTAAAATTCAAAATGAGATTGCATTTCAAGTTTCTCGCACTTTCTAGTGAACATGTGTGCCAGTAGTTATTTCTACGATTGGTACCTATCCCCGTTAGAACGAGCGCCGGTGGAAAAAAGGTTTTAGGTCCCTTTTGATACTCAAAGACGTTAATTAAGTTAGTTTTGAGATTACAGATGAGTTAATTTGTATGGTATGGTTTTTATTGCGTTTTTCGTGACAGAAGTCTACAACACAAAAGATGAGTTAATTTAGATTTTAAAGTCAAATTAACCGGAAATAAAACGGTTTTCGAAAATTAGGGGCTAGCATCGATTTGTTTCTAAATCCCTCAATTTGCACATTCTAATTTTTTATCCTGGATTAAGTTACAACTAATCCCATCTAATTATTGATTTTGCTTTGTTAAGTACAATGTTTTTTTCATTTTGGTTTCCTATTTTCACAGACCACAAGGACCACCCATGTTTATGGCCATGTAAAATGGGTTACGTTGTCAAGTATGGTGGCGTTCTATCAATGTGGGATTTGACGAAAAAAGTTCGTTCTTTACATGCGCGTGAGAATGACATGGGTAGTTCACAGAAAAGCGCCGATAAAGCTAGAACAAATGAAAATCGAGTAATGAATACACCTCGAGCTCCAAGTATGAAAGATTTCAAAAAGTTTAAAGACCAGAGTATGAACTAAACTTACAAATAAATAATTTCAAAATAGCAATACGTGATTCACTGATTGGTAGGTTCATGGTCGCATTTTTCTTGTATTCCTGTATGATGGGGTGTAGATTCAAATGAGGCATAACAGTATAATCATGGGAAAATGGATAGCAAAAGGAGCGTTTGTGAAGGCAGTTTTTTCAAAATTTTTGCAGAATCATCCCCTTCCCCTAGAGCTATGCAACATTTAGAAGATGATCCTAACGAAGACTGTCCGAAAGAACTTTGCTATATAATGTTTATGGAATTAAAGGGTATGACAAGGGAGCGCATTCTGTTTTTTGTATTAGACAAGGCTGCATACTCATTTCTTTTGACTTTTTAAATTGTACACTAACTTCTTGAAATCCAACAGCATACGAAGACAATAAAAACTGCGTATGGCACTGCAGAGTTGGTCTGGCTGCAAGGTATGGCGACATCGGGGCGTCAACAGATCTAATTAATTTCGCCCGATCTTTGGCGCGGAGACAGCGGCAAAAAAAATTGACGGAGGAAAGCTATGGTGAATATTAAAAAACAAACAAGCATTCCTATTGAGGTGACATCCCCTGACCCTGGAGCTTAAAATCTTTGACAAATTCATCCTTCTATATCAACAACCTTTTGATATGTCACTAACCTGCAAACTCAAATTTTTCGAAAAAATAGCTTTTGAAATTTTCACTGAAATTTAAAAATCGCCCTTTTAATTGGGATTTAAGCTGGGGATTTTTAGTTTCCACAAATAAACCCTGTAAATTTCGTAAGGATCACAGATTCTCACCGATGTTCACAGAAACAAAATCAATTAACATTTAGGGATTTCGGTGTAAAAAATTTCAATGCTCTTATATTTGCTATTTTAAGAAATTTCAAATATGAGTTTGCATGCTGGTGAGGTGATAAGGGAGGTACAAAAGAGTTTATTAATGGAAGGATAAATTTAAAAAAAAAATAAACATATCGTCGGGTAAAGTCCAAAAGGCGCTATAATTTTGTTTTTCCCATAACGTTACGAAAATTATAGCGCCT
>JAQFXU010000879.1:0-38317 GCA_034693705.1 Spatulosminthurus flaviceps
TTACTGATGGGAGACCAGTCTTATTGTACTGAATCAGGAATAAAACGTAAATAAAGTCAAATGAAATGAAATGAAAAATGAAATAGCTGGATTTAAGTCGAGAAGAAATGTTTCCCTAATGTACGAATTTGTACTGTGTAAATGGCAAAATGAAAAAATTGTTTACCAGAGGATTTTAAGAAACAGCACAGGAGAGAATCAATGGGAAAACAAAGAGAGAACTTTTATGGTCAGAGACTGTAATTTTTAAAAGTTTCTCCACTCACTCTTGTATATGACTTCGAGGGCAAAGAAAATGTTCTTGTATCTCATTCATCTACTCGTATTTAGACGATCCTTGAGTGCCGAGAGTAGATGAAGAAGCTTATCTCTATAGCACTTAGAAGCCAATTAAAGGGGAACAAGTTACAGAGCAAGTTGTTGGTTTTCTGTGGCTCTTTATCTTGAAATTGGGTTGGTGAATGTACGAGTCTACTACTACTTGGGGACTCCACCATTGGGATATCCATGGATGACGTGCGGGAATATTCTTCTAATCGTCTCTACTTGACTTGTCGGTTTGTTTCTCGCCTCTTGCATTCTAAGACTGTCGCTCTGAAGTTGTAACTGTGTGTTGCGGTCTATTGCAGCAATCCTCTCCGTGGACACTTGACGTCGTTTGACATCTCGTGCTTTATGAGAACAGTGAGTTCAACTGCTCAGCAAGACTTTATTAAATCTCTAGTGAATAAACTCCACTCCTTGATTCCTCGACAATTTGCATGAAACTATTAAAAGCGACATACTCACCCTGTAACTGAGTCCACTGTGACAGGGAAAGGAGTGAGGCGACGGAGTGAGCAAGAAGTGACTTGAGAAGAGGAAGGAGAAAGCAAGACGACGAAGGAAACATGTTGATTCTACTTTTACCATTCCATGCTTGATTTGAATCTTCTTTAATTCAGTGGCAACTTGTGCTACTTCGTATGTAACTTCCACCAAATGTATCCCATTCAATGCTAATAAGACGAGATGGCAAGTAGCTACTCACTGATATATCACAGGTTGAGAGAATGCTTGGGTCTTGTTCCAGTCAAAAGATCCTTTGTAGCTTGTTGGTAGAACAAGTTCCAACTCACGTAGCTTCGCCTTTCACTCCCTAACTCCACTAGACACATTGTGCTTTAGTTTTACAAGAACAACTTAAGAAGCGGTAGCCGGTAGTAGCATCTGTATAGAAAGAGAAAGGAGAGAGAGAGAAAGGGACTGATGCGTTGGAGAGGAAGGTGGAGAGTTTGTATGGAGGAATAGATTCCAGAGAAAAAGCCAAGACTGTTAGAGTTAAACAGGGGAAAGAGGAATAGGAAGGAACGAGAGCAAAGGAATCCTCAATAATTGAGGTGTGGTCTCGTCGGAACCAAGTTATTAATATGGAAACGTCTAAGGAAAGTTACATAGAAAGGGTATTCTCCTGTTTTAATTAGGTGGTAAAGTTTTGGTGGCTTTTTGTTTTTCTCTCCCTATAAAAGATCTTCTCCACCCTGGCGAGACAAGAGTTTTGCATTAATTAGGGAATTTATTTGTAATTACTGAGTTTTGGATTCTGTATATAAATGAGCGGCATGCAGATTGCTAAGTTTATAATAATAATCGCCACAGCAGATGGTTCACATTCGAAAATGACACAAAACTAATTAAAATTCTCTGTACTACCTACCCTGTCCTACTCACTCGATGTTCTCTCCCCAACATTCACTCTCTCTCTCTCTCTCTTTCTCAAGCTTTACTTGTTGTTACAGTTAGCAATAGAAGTAGCAATAGTCGTCGTAGTAGCAGAAGAAGTAGTAACCATTCTGAAACTCTTGAAACTCATCGCTACGGCAGTTGAAGGTGCACCCAAAGCGTACTTATCAAGACTTGCGGAAAGGTTTTACTTTACTTGGTCTTGTATCTGTAACTTTACCTTCTCCCAACACTATGACATATTACATGAGAGTATGGAAGAGTAGGACTACAAAGAAACTCTTTCCAGAGCCCTCCCACTGTCGTCTCCTGAAGTTCCTTTCGTCTTTCCGCTTCTTCCATCCAAATCTATAGTTATATCAGCTATTACTTCTCCCACAGCAATCCATTCCAGTTGTTTTGTTGGAAGGAATAACAACAGTAACAACACACATATGCACACATTGCCCTACCTTCTGCTCCTTCTTTCTGCTAAATCAATCTTCTCGCTTCACATTCCCCATAAAAGTTTCACAGCAATTCCCGTGAAAACACTGTTTTGTCCTTTAGCCTTGTCAATCAATTATTGGTCTATTAAATCTAACAATTTTTCTAGCAGTTGACAGGGACAATATCTAGACTGGAAGATAATTGTGTCTTTGTAGTTGAACGCATGCCACAAGTCATATTGATTTTGCTCCTTTACACAGATACAATACTACTTGGCGTAATGACATAAACGTTTAAGATGAACCCGTTAGCCCTATTATTATATTAGTCTCCTCGTTTTGAACTTACCATGAGGTTTTCCTTTGCTATTTCAATCACACTCATTTTATCCGAATAGGGAAGTATAATTTTTCCTCCGAGTGCTGCTAGTATATATAGCCTACCTTAGCAGTGACTGAGGTGTAGAATTTCAGAGAGAGATTTCACTTTGAATTGGGTTTCAGCTCATGTAGTAGTACATTGTTGGTGTGTGGGCACTGGATATTTACCTTATATGTCATGGAAAGATTTACTACCCTTATGAGCGAAAATTCGAATATAATGATCTCATCTCGATGTTTGTCGATTTCTGACTGGCTAGCAAAATTTACAATCAGGGGATTTTGGGCTACATATGGAGCGGAAAAGGTGTGGGTAAAGTTCCTTAATGAAGGCACTTTGGTCACAGTGTAAACAATGCCCCTATACCATGATGGGAAAGGTTCTGCCTTTGATCCACTCTTGCTCAAAACCACATCATCATGGAGGCATTTATAACTAACTGATGATTGCATATATGAGGAAAAATCTCAAAGTTCTACACATATCATTTCTACTGCCCAGCAACAATCATATGAAGTACAAGCGGATGAGTGCAAGGATTTGATAGAAATATTCGGAAATAAGTTTCCAGCTACGTATCGTCGGTTCAAATCCCTTGTGATATGTGTTTTTTTCTGTGGGTCCATTTACAAAGAATAGGGGAGAAAATATGCTTTAGCACATACTATTCATATTCAAGAGAAATGTGCTTGCTATGTAGGAATCTTGTTTGGTATATGTGCCAATTCCCCGGAATAATTTCCTTGCCTTGTACCCCCAAAAAAAGAGTGGGTGCGTTTTGCTTTGGTGAAAACATGTTTACTTTAGTACATTATCTACTTCAATGTGTGAGACTTGGACTTGTATTTTGTTAGTACATATTGCATTTTATATATGTATGTAGGGAGGATTTGGAAGACAAATAGTTGATTTCTGGATTCATACGTATCGAGGATATTGCATTTCATATTTGCATATATTTGTTGGTTCGTGGATTCAAATTCGGATATTTCTTTGGTGGTCAAAGGGCAACAACATTTTTTTGGGGTACAAGTTCGGAGTTCAGAGAGTATCAAGGTTAAATCATGTGGTTAGGAAATAGCATTTGACTTATCTTGGTGCACATCCGGGATTTTCTATCATAGTAGTCATCATTTCACTTTACTTTGGCCCGCTCTTTCCTCAAAGGTAATAGCATTATCTAAAAACTTGCCTTGCTTTCAGCTATTCCACTATATATGTACTACTACACTCACTACACTGCTAACTCTGCTAACCGACCTTGCTGTTGGAACTTCAGTTTCGCCTACCTTCATATTGTCAGCATTCGATTTTTGCTCCACCTTATTGTTCTTTCAAATTGCTATATATCTAATGTTTCAGCTATTTCTTTCTACATTTTTCTTTAGTTTCCAATGGTGCGGTGTACAAGTGCACAAAGTGTATTAATGCATTAAATTTGTGGCCAAATAATTGTTTAAAAATAAGTAAATCTTATTGTGAAACCAAGCACGTTAATCCCAGTCTGGGATTCCCAGATACATTAAAATATATTCATTTTAGCCAAGCAATTTTTTGCCTCCAGCTTGATTTTCATGTTAGTATAGTTTTTAAATGGAAATACGCTCTGTTGAAATATCACTTAAAAGTCATTCTGATTATTTCCGAAACAAACAACACTTTATGTAAGCTACCCGATCACGCATATTAGTATGTTCTTTCCAAGAGATAAAGAGACTTTTAAAGAACTAGGATTTGGTAGCAAGTCATTGTCAGAAGGATGGAAATTCCTTTGAAATATGTATGATTTTCCCAAATGAAATAGGTTGCCTTCCTATGCTTATTAATGTAAATTATCCGCTAAAATACTACTGAACTTAAGCTACTCTAATATTAACATAGGATACCTGAACGGATGCTGGTAAAATACCGGATAATTTTTACCTCAGTATTTCTCACGGCAAAACATACTAACTAGTCTCACTGTCATAAACTTCCAGGTTAATTTCATTTGTGTGAAGATGAACGAGGGAAAGAGTAAAGTTTAAAGAGCTGCATAATTCACATGTAATGGTGGGTTGGAAATCTGCGGAAGTCATGGAGATATTACCGGAAGCAAAAGTCGACTCCTGCCTCAGCGTCCATAGATATGCATATAAAGACGGCTGGTCGTGTGGGGAAATTTGAAGGTGGAGAAAGCGAGAGGAGAGAAAGTAATTCAGAGAATGATTTTGGAAAGCAAATGACTAAGGACGGATGGTGATGATTATAAGAAGAGAAAACAGAAAGGTTTTTTCCCTCTAACTTTTAGAAATTAGAATATAAACTCAGGAGCTCCATAAGTCTTACTTTTCCAACTAAAGAGGTGGTTTTTAGTGTGCAGTTAAGAGGTCAGAACTAAGCTGTAGCTATGCATATAAAACTCCGATGATAAGTTCAGTCGAGGTGATGCTCCCACCGGCATATGTATTTAGATGGATGGAGGTATAGAAGTACGTAAATCCACGTTCTCCAAGCCGGATGAATAACTTTGGTTGGGAATGATTTAATGGATGTGAGTGGAAAGGATGTAAATTGGGATAGCAGAGAACAGCTGAGATATGTAGAGATATGTGGGTACATCCAGTTCCATAAACAACATTAATAAACACTGAAGGGGTTTACTACAATAATACAAGGTGTAACCTTTGCTTCGGAAACTAGTATTTACACATGTTTCTATGCATTGTTTTTCCATCCAACTGTTCCTTGAGGTAAAGGAATAGGCAAAAGAGGTGAAGTTAAGGTGAGGAAGGAGCGAGGTTAGAAAGCATAAACGGGGGAATAAGAGTAAAAGCCCGGCTTATCTAACTCCTCCAGTCTACACAGCATATGGAGTGGGAGAGCATGTATTTTAATAGGGGAGACGGGAAGAGGTAGCAGACAACATGTATAATTTGTAAGTGAGTTCCTCACTCAACTATATACAAGTATATAGTGTGGGGAATATGAAGATGAAAGGTGGATGTAATAGGACTGGATACTTTTAGGCAGAGTAGGGATGCCTCCACGGATATACAGACTGTGAGTGAGTTCATGTGGTAAGTGAGAGTAAAAGAAGGTGGGTTTGTGCAAAGGAAATGAGTTGAGAGAAGAGCTGGGTTTACTTTAAAACTGAAGGGAGCACAGGGGAAGTGAAATTTTTGCGAATGATTTTTTCGATCTGTTCTATTCTCCGGTGGTGTTAATTAAAAGCGAATAGACCGCTTGGGGGAAATTCAAGAGGAAATGAAGGAGGAAGTCAAATTTTTTGGGGGTCTCTATCTATTCTCAGTCAGTTCTTAGTTATGCATAGAGCATGGTGATGGGATACAGCTCAAGTACTGGCCCAGATCTCTTGAGTGAGACGAGTGAGTCTAATATAGTTCTAAGATCATGATGAAATATTTATGTCATCTTAATGAACGTGACGCTACTTATACTTCATATATATGCATTAATGATGAGAGTTCTTTTTTTAATTTTCTCTTCTTTCTCCTCTCTCCCTGGCTGGCTTCCGAAATTTTAATTAAAATATTATTGACATTCATAATTAAGTTTTTTTCGGCTTTCAAATGGAAACGCTTGCTGATGGGAGACACTCACTCTCTCTCTCTCTCTCTCCGAGAAAAAAACCTACAAATGCACATATATTATATACGCACGCATACACAAGAAAAACTACGTTATCGACTCCTTTCTTTGACTTGCCTTTCCCTGTCTCTCCTGCTGCTTCTCCCGACAACAATTTCTACTCCTACCACTAACTAACTAATTCTTCCTATACTCCTCTCTATATCTCGTCCCGAGCCCAAGAGTAGTTGAGCCTCTGGTGTATGTGTGCGTGTATGTGGACCAGATCAGTACACATGGTGTGTCTTCCAGTAAGTAAGTGTGAACATTACCGGAGAGTAGCAGTCTGTGAAGTAGTAGTTACACAATTGACTACATATGTTTGCCGGTATGAGCATCATAGGAGTTAGACTTAAGGTCTTCCTTTTTCCTTTGGTGCCCGAGAGCAAGGAAAACATAGCACGCTTCCTTGCCCGCATTCATACTGGATATAATGTACAGGAGCAACAGAAAGAAACAGAGCGTTCAAGGAAACACGACGACACATAGTAGCTCTACTCAAGTGATTGTGATTCACACATCAAACTATGAGTACGTATGAATGGTTGAAAGGGCAGCTGTGTGAAAAGAAGGCAATGCTTCTTTATCATCTAGGATTCACTTAGTATTAACTTTCTTCTCCACTTAATTAAATGTCACGCAGTTTTTTCCCCTTTTCATTCGGAATAATCACTGTGTGCTCCACAGGAGCATGAGATGACGCGCTTGTCTATAGAATTATCCCTTGCCTCTTTCAATGAACGTTGCTTTTCTGGACGGTTGTCACTGCCTTTAATTTTACGTGTGGATGTATTAACGTCTACATATTTTCTCTCAGGTCTTACTACCTATACAACAAACACCCTCCTCTCTCTCTCTCCTATACACACCGTATACCTTCGTCGTCTTCCCATTGTCCCTGCCACCTCTATCATCTTCCGAGCCGCGCTCATTTCTCAAATAGACGCAAAACGACAGAAGTATTCAACTTGAGAGTTGTAATAGCGTAATATCATGCATTACGGAAAGACAAGTTGTATTGAGATGGAGGAAGGGCAAAACCTCAACAGTATAAATTGTGCAGATATAATAATTATTATGTGTCATTATATCTCTCTGCTGCCACCACTTCCAAGGACTATTAGAAATCTGAGGGTGGGGAAATACATGGGAAGATATATCATTCATCTTTCAGGGTATGTTTTTGGCTGGATATAAGTTGAAAATCATTAGGTGGAAATGTAATGTAAATGAAGTGTAGGGAGGGAGGTATGTAGAGAAAATGTATGTGCGTATGTTTGTAAGGTCATTGGTAGAGGGATAGACAAAGGTTTGCACTTTATCTGTGCTCCTACCTGTGGGACAGACATATGGGGAAAATATCCCGACAGTTTGAGAGTCGTATTTCGCGGGGAATATAATTAATGCTCAAGGATCCGAACGCAAGTTGAAGTGATGAAAAGAAGCAAGACGACAGAGAAAAATAAGATAATTACATTTCTAAATGATAATTATTCTTTGTGACGAGGAAAACTTGCACGCTTTCAAAGCTCTAAAGCCTTTCTCCCTATTTTTCATATTATTTCCTTGAGAATCTCTAGACTATGACGGCCCCATTCTTCCCTTTAATACTCCACGTATAAGAGCTATTACCTCGAAATTTCAGAGTAATTACAATTTCACATTTATATTCCGTTTGAGCACTTTCACTCTTTAACAGATTATTTGCTCTTCACGCTCACAATGGTCGGAATGAAGAGAGCTTTTTCCGTCGGTGGAGAGGGAAAGGGAGCTGTTTGTACTTGGAAAACAGAATCAGAGGCAGAAGTGAGTTGAGTTCAGCAAAGCGGACAATCAAATTGAGTTTCATGGATTTCTTTCCGTTTACTTTCTGTTTTTATTTGGAGGGTAAAAAAAATCATATTTAGTTCTCTGTTTGGAGTTGTTACAAGTTCTAAGGGAGAAGTCGATTTGCCTCTACGCACTTCATATACCCCCAGAATGTAAAGCGAGCCAGGATTCCTATATAGATTTCTAGTTGAGAGAGAGACTGGAGTTAGTGTATTTATAGCTCGACGATTGTAGGAAATTTGATGCGAGTCATTGTATCTTTCCTGTATGCTAGTTTACTTCGGGATCTCCTTACTACTATTTTATGTCACAAACATGTTCTACAAAGATTTTCATCAAAAATATCTACGGGTGTAGGTTCTATGGGGAAAGGACAGGGAATTTATTTGACAGGCTGGTCTCTATCTGGAAAGTGGCAGAGGTAAGTTAAATGGACAGCTTTTTTCTGTTTCATACTGGTCCAATATAATACCGGAACCGGACAAGATGATAAAATAAAGCCCTTTTTATGTGCAATTTTGATGACCAAATTTCAGATAGTGGTTTATAGTTTGTTGCTTTCTTTCAACTCCCAAAGCTACCATTTCTTTCCTGAAACTAAAGAATTTATCATTTTTTGGCCTCATCTGTGCTAAGTTGCTATTGATCTGTTCCGTCTTAATCGACAAGATGCTATTTTTTGTTGTTTTTCCTAAAACTAATTTTCATTTCCAATTAGGCACAATTCGACCCCATCATATGGATAATATAAGCAATTTACAGGGGTTGAAGGTTTTTTTTTAATTCCGAGTTTTTTTGTCACCCAATTAAATTATATGGACTGTGTCCATATAATTTAGTAATAAATAGAAACTAGATAAACTCATGATTCGACAAAGCTGATTAGCATGATTCTACCCGTCGCGTCCTAGAGTTGAAGGAAGATCATCACATTTTGTTTTTGTCAACTTCGTTTTCATTAAATATGAAATTGTACGTTTGAAATGAAAAGAAAATATTTTATATAACTCATCTACACATGGACTTGGTGATAACTTGATCACTGCAAGCATAACTACCTCAAAGCCAAAGCAGATTTATAGTTTTCGCTTGTATTTTTATGTACACTTATTGTTAGTATTAAAATCAAAAACATTCGAGGTATTCCAGTCACTGCACGACAACCTTTTCCACTCGTACTGCCATCTCGTGATTACAAATAGCGCTTTTGGGAGTTTTAGGAGTTAATACCGAACCATTTTGTTAGATTGTACGACAGGGGGCGTACACGTATTAAAATAAAACTTGGGATTTGTTTATTTCAATTAATATAATTAAAGAAATGTTTAAAACTTTGACTGTTTGTAAATAAGTATATTTTCAAATTCAGTTATTCAGTAAATCACAGTTCGTTTTCATTTGGTGTAATTATTGTATGGCAATTTGATTTTAACAGTTTTTGAGATTTTCAGCCACACTTTGTGTTGATTTTTGATCCTGAGATTTGTAAAATGTTAAACCATTCAGCTTCTTAATCTTAATCACCTCAATTTTACTTTTTTATAATACATATGATGAGTATGGTAGATTTCGAAATTAAAATTCCTTAATGGAATCCTCCTCAAGAGATTTCCCATGCTTAGGCAGGATTTTAAGAAAACGTTATTAAAGCGGTTCGATTTTGAAGAATTTTCTGATTTTAAGGCACTTTTTATCACTTTTTCGGATAAAAATTGACTATTTATAGACAAATGTTTTGAAACTGAAACTACATATTTCTATGTTTACAATTATATTCACAAGGTGACAGTAACTCTACCAGTTAATTTTATTATTGATCTCCTGATAATCTCTGGTGGTAGCTCAGTTTAGTGACAGAATTTCTGGGAACACTTCGATCCCATTATGAAGGAACTCTATTTGTTAGAATTATTGTACTTAAAATGTGGGAAATAGCGTTTTCCTTAAACAAGGGAAATCGCTGGGTAAGATTTCAGACAGAAGAAATTATAAATTATGCCATCTTAGGGGAAACATCTATAAAGGAAATTTACTGTCCCTTTTTTGTTATTAAAACCCAGACTTAACTTCCATTCAACACGACATTGAGACAAAGTAAAGAAAGAAACAAAGTGACGACGCAAACATTAATTTAGTCCTGTCTTTCATAATATCAATTCGTGTCGGCTGAATTCGTATTTGGTTGAAATCGAATTATATACTTTATATTAAATACCAATACGTATGAGTCCGTAGATTGTTGGAATCGGTCATATATTTTTGGTTAGAAAATTCTTGACATTTGGAAAGTGACAATTTTGTAAGTTTCTAATATTGTATAAAGTGTGGAACGAACTTCTAAGAAATTCTAAACATAAAAATTATTTGTCATTTCATTTCATTTCATTTGACTTTATTTACGTTATATTCCTATTATTAATTATATGTATATATAATTTTATATAATAATATTATCTAATATTATTATTATTTTTAATAGCGTTAAGTTTCTAAATGGTTGTAATCAGCCGTAGTTTTTTTAAAATATTTCTTAAAATTCTTCAACGGAGGTCATTAATGACAACACTAACTACTCTTTGGTTAACGTATAGGTAAAATATGCATGACTGGTAAGTAATGGGCAAGGGACACATGTACAGGGTTTTTAAAACTACGATTTCGACACGACACAATCGACAAAATGTCAAGATGGGAACAATGCCCAAATGAACTTTGAGATAACGAGTGCCAAGTACAATTGAACTTATGGCTAAAATGGAACTTATGGTATAAATAATTTTGTTAGAAATATGAGGATCGAGTATAAATAATTTTGTTACAAACATGGGAGCCGTGTATACGTAATTTTGTGACAAACATGGGGGCCGTGTATAAAAAAATTTGTGACACAAATTGGAGTCCCGCACAAATGATGCTATGAAAGCCGTAGCTGACGCCACCCTAATTCAAGGCCTTAAATGATCGCGGAGCAATGTTTTTTACCAATTTCTCATTCATCCCATAATCATTTTGATATCGCAGTGATATATACGCCATTGCTTATCCTGCAGTGAAGTTACCTGAAGTTGTATAATGCGAGAACCTGAATTCATTAAAACTGCAGCAACTTGAAACCTTGAACCACTTTCCAATTCTCTTCCCTTCGTAGCACAAAAATGTAAAGCTGTTTTTGATAACTTACCTACGAGTATATAGTTGATTTTTGAATGTAAATGTTCTTGGAAATAAATGTTAATACGCTTGATTATTCCTACTATTATAGCTTCAGAAAAGAGCAAAAGAAGTGATTTCAGTGACTCATAAATAAAGATCGTGTTAATTTCTAGTTAACTCATATAGAGTAAAAGGAAAAATCGTAGGCTGATCACTGATTGTGAATTGTGAATGATAATAAACGTTGACTGACTTGTTGACCGCAGCAGTATCTCAAATTCTTGAGGATTTGTTTGTCGACCAAATCATTTCTGCATGCTACGAAGCGAAGTCCGTAAGGAGGCATAAAGGATATAATTGATATGCGAGTCAGAAAAATAACTTTCCTCTGACAATCAGACTTTGAGCTAGCAAACCTCCGTCTCTGTAATAAATCATTGCATCAACAAATGTGTTTGTACTTACGCTTGGTGTTAACATAGAAGCTGCGAGACAAAAAAGTACTTACTCAGCTTTACAATAGAGATAACGTACTGTGCAACTCCACATTAAAATAATATGCCTACACTGTCTGTATAAGCATGTTGTTGTTGTCCGTTGTAGCACAAATATGAAGATACGTCGTATTAAATGAATGCACAAAAACATGTTTGAAAATTCACTTACTTTTTCTACAGCACATAATATATACATGCATAATATTTTAGAGTGCCATTTTAAAGGAATAGTTGAGCTCCAAGTGTTGCTTATGTGCAATACTCCGCTAGTCACGGGTACTGAATACTTACTTGGGTAAGTATGTATCTGCCGGGAGCAGTTCTAATGGAGAAGAAATTCCTGCTGACACCATCATCCTGTGTGCAGCTGATTTCTACTTCTGAAATGGGTAATGTTGCGTATTTACCAAGTTACCACGTATTAGTACGACCAACAGTTTCCTTAAATTATCATGACGTCAAATAATGCTTTACAAAGAAAGAAAAACGAAGGCTTAATTACATTCTGCATCTTGTTTCATACCTAGAATATATTTGATTGGACGCCATTAAAACCGCACATCCTTGTGATAACAATGAGTGTGAATCTAAGAATACCATTTTAATGAATGAAAGAGATCGCGTAAATATTTATTCTTGAAAATTGCTTAAATTCTAATCTACAGTTTCGAATAAATTGGAATCATCACACTAACAATGTAAGAAATCGGTTGACGATGTTTATTCGCTCAACTCCTTATCAAAAATATACTCTCCCAATCCGGTGCCTACGCGCTTCAACTGAGTCACGTAGTCTGAGAGCTCCTTGATTGACTTCACTTGTTCATCCAAGAACTCAGTTTCCAAGTAGTCACACAAGTGTACGTCTCCTTTACTTCCAGCAACCGAGTGCAAATCCAGCAACGTCTATAATTAAAATGCATCAAATACCACAACTTCAGATACATACATTCACACTCTCATTAATATCACGTTTACAAAGCTTTCAATCGCCATGTCAAACAATCACAAACGGTCTGTCGCGTCGAGCTCGATATCAGCTAGTATTAAAATTGAAATATCTCCCGATATCTATCTACAACTGAAATCTACCCTCGCCTTGACTTTTCATGGTCGACGAACCCTTAAAAGCAATAACGTCGATGCATTACAGTAAAAGACAATCACCTGATTCACGGTTTTCTCCAGCTCTAAAGCAGCTTGCATGGCAGTCAAGGGGGATGCCCATTCATCATTCGTGGGTTTTGCCACGGGTTGCAAAACAATGCGACCACCTCTGCTGTTCTGATATTTCATCAGCTTTTCCGCATGTTCCCTCTCCTCATCAGAGGACTTTTTGAAGAACTTGAACATCCCTGGGAGCGCGACGTCATCCCGATCGAAGTAATATGCCTATAAAAACCAACATCAAAATTAAGTACACACATCAATTACATTTCATACGTATCAACTCTTAATTCAAACATATCATATTTTCAAATTCAGTTACAACGTCAAATCTACATCAGAGCTCTCCAGACTCCTTAAGTGTAAACAACCACTACAATCTAACTTGACACTATCACATCCCGATAAACTACATAAACATAAATCAACATACAAGTCATTATTCCTCCCTTTCTCATGGAAAGTTCCTCTTCTGAGTACACATGACATACCAAAAGATATCCTATCCAATTAAAGCCAAAAAAAACTTTCCCATTAAAAGGACCCCTAGTTGACTGATTTCTCCCCACAAAACAAATACTCAAACGTTTATTACAGCATTCCCTTCTCAAGGATAAAATAACCTTGACAAAAATCTCCTCCTTTCGTTTCCTCCACCATTTCACTCTAACACGCAAAAGCCAACCAACTTGCTCAAGAGAACAGCTTTCCACAATACATGAATACACATATCTCAAATCTCAAACCCCGAACTCTCGCACATATACGACGGAGAATAAAAAGTCTCTATTCCATATACTTGACAATACCATTTTGAGTCTCTCCGAATTTAAATTATTTTCAATTTCCTAGCGTCTTCATTATAATGACAGCCCATAAAAAAGCTACACCTAATTTCAACCTATCATCTCAACCTATCAAAACTCTTCAAGATTTCACCTACACTCGATTATAACAATTTTTTAAAATGTTTAATAAATTCACTCTTACCATTGACATGTAGACGTAACTGGCGTACAGTTCCATGTTGATTTGCTTATTTACCAGAGCCTCACTATTCTCGTGGTAATTCTGACGGCAAGGGGCAGATCCGTTAGTTTCCGACATGATTGTTTTTGAAAAATGTCTCGGAAAGTTCAAGATTGACAACTTTGGAGAAAAATAATTGGAGTAGCAGGAGCTATTGAGGAGATTGAGAGCTGTCCGTTCACTCACTGGTGACCCAACACAGCATATGAGAGGAGAGTCGAGGGAGCCCGAGTTTATATGAGGTTGCCGTCCACTGCGCAGGTGTTGATGTCGACTTAAACTCCACATTCTCTTCCCCAATGCTATTCGCTTAGACATGACTCTCCTTCAGCTTAATATTCTTGTTTATCATCAGCTGAAGCACTCGGGCCCGCGAAATAAGATGTTTTTCCATAAATGTAAATACTTGTACATATTTGGATACATTTGTCAAAGTATCACTTCAGAACATCTTCACATTATATTACATTCTACATATCCAACTTTTATTTATAACTCTTTATTTAAACATTTTAAAGGGATTATTCAATTTTCTTTACTTCTACATTCTTATGAACAATCAAGTAAATATTGTTTCTTTCCGGTGATTAATGTGTTTCGCATTCTGACTAATATTCCGCCCCTGACGAGTCACAACTTTTTCCCGCCCCATTAAAATTAGTAAGTTTACATGGTCTTTACCAATACTTTCTTGTAATTTTAGTAAATAACTTCTATTTTTGGTGAGCTTGTTGTAATATTTAGGGGATTTTTGTAGCTGACGTAAGGGGTTTGGTACCCAGTCATTTGGATTGATGAATTTGTAATCTGGACTGGAATAATTTGGAGTTTAGGGGAGCATGATGGGGGTTTTTAAGTGTAGAAAAAGTAATTTAAAAAAAATTAGTAACTTGGGGTAAGATGAAGTGCTTGTAATTACAATTTGTACTTAAATTGACTTACTTTAGGGCAATGGTTAGCTTAAGATAATATTATTAATGATTTTACCTGTTGTAAATTAGCTTGAAATTGTAATGTAAATATAACAATAAAACGTAATAAGTAAACATTAATGATTGATGATGAATAGTAGTTGTTGAAATAAAAAGTTTTGAGGAAGAAGTATTTTTATGTTTAATTAATTATTTTTTGTTTTCAGATTTAAATGAAAGGATGTTTGTGGAAAGGAGGGATGGAGCGCGGAGCGTGGTCAAAACTAAAAGTTGCCATAATTTAGCATGACTTGGGTTAATGGCGAATTATTATTATTAAATAATATATTATTAGTTTAGTATAGAATTAGTAGTGCGTAAAGTTAATTAAGAGTGTAGCATGATTTTTTTTACCGTGAATAATAGTTGTTTGTTGTTGCTAATTTTTGTGCAAATTTTTTTTGGTTTGTTCTGTCGATGTTAATTATTTTTTGGGAATTTTGGCATAATACATTATTTATTTAATGGAGAAAATAAATAATTTATTGTGTTATAAAGATTTCGATTAAGAAATGATGTTGTTTAGGGGTTATTTTCGGAATGCTGATCTATGGCATCTGGATTGTTGATTGTTAAGAAAAAGAAATGAGGATTTCGTGGATGGAAATCGTTTGGAAAAAAGTGTTTTCGTGGCGTCGAGGGGAAAAAACTTGAGGAGCATGGATTGGAAAAATTTGGAAGAAGCTGACTTGAGGATGTGGAAATTTTGTGATGCTGTTGCTTGTATAGAAAGGTAAGCAAAATACTGAGTTGGAAGGAATTTACAGTTTCAAAGGAAAATGGTGACGAATGTTAATCTGGGATTGTTTACGTTTGATAGGAAGCTTCTGGTGGAGTCTTGAATATCATGCTGGGGGTTGATCAAACATTGTTTTATCTGGTGTTGTACATACTTCTTGTACCATTGGATGGAAGCGTGATGTTTTGGAGACTTGACCGTTCGACAGAAGCCTAGATTTATGAAGCTATTAAGATCTGTTTGATAAACAGTACCTCATGAGTCAGTTTCGAAGATTTAAATATAGAAATTTGGTGGGTTGGTTTTTTGAAGAATGCTTACAGTCATTCTTGTTTAAAATTAGGGTTTTATATTGTGACTACTTTCGTTGGCTTAATTCAGTGACGAATTTACTGTTATCAAATATTTAACGTTTAACGATTAGATTTTAATTTCCGCAAGGCATGAGTTTTGAAGGTGATAATTGTTGGTTTGTAGTATTATCGAGTTCAAGTATGATGTGGTAAATGTTCTCGAATTATCATAAAAAGCTGAAAGTTAAAATATTAAAAAATACCATGCTGGCCTTGCGTAGGATAAATCTGAAAGTGGGATTATTTGAAGCGTCTGTATTATTTTTATCGTGCATTCAGAAAATTCTGGAAAACGTATTTCGTAGCTTAGTTTGCCGACTTGTATTGCCAATCCAATGTTCCTTCATGTAAGCAAATAAAATGAATGTTATACAGTTGTGAGAGATGAGGCTACTAAAACTTGACAGGTTCAAACTTTGTGATAAAAGTAAACCAGCAAGTAGTTTTTAAATCGATGGAGGTATTTAAGCGGTCCAGTATGTAATTTAACAGAGATATAAAACTGAAACTTTGTATCAACTCCCATAACATCGTTTTGACTGAAAACAATATCAAACCTTGTTATCATTGCACTCAGTCAGTCAGTCACTTATTCAGTTGTGATTCCGGCATAAGTACAGTATAGTATACTAATTATCAGTAATCAGCAAATATTACCGCATTTCATCCTCAATAACAATGTAGGTGATAACTCTAAACTTTCCATTCCGTTCCTGTTTTTGATAAAGAGTTGAAGTAAAGGCTCTTATAGAAGACTCTTGATTAATAAGGATACCGGCGCCAAGGTTACTGGAGACTGGAGTACTTCGCAGTAGTTTCTTTCCTACATTTTTACAGGATAAAAACATCAACATCGATAATGTGCCTTGGTATTATGCCACATCGTTTTACATTAACTACTGTGTCTGAATTGAATTCCATTAATTGTAACAATTATTTTTACTCCAATTTTACCGTTTTCCGGCTGTAGGCTATGATGATGAATAATGAGAACGATATAATAAAATATTGGTTATGAAGACATTACAGTTATTTCATTATTTGTGTTGTTAACGAAGTAACTCTTGCTCTTGTCGGAAGTTAAATATTATTTTCATTGAACGCTGAAGAAGTTCGAAGCTAACAATAAGATGGCTAAGAATATACATCAATATTAAATGGAAAAAAATTGTAAAATCAATTTTTTAAAGTTGACGAGGAAAGAATATGTATTTGTATTGTATCTAATTGCGATTAATAACTATTTACGCCAGGCACTGCTGTTGTTTCATGACATTCAAGCGCTTTTGCTTTATAAAAATATTCCCACGAGAACATTTGTGTATATGTAAATTCGCATTGGTTCGGAAATTCTCCTGCATCTTTCTTGCACGATATTACTTTATTTTGGCTGTAGTTACTTAAGTTCCAATAAACCGCAAAGCATCCGTGCTTCATTTCAACGTCTTTGCTGATAAAGTAAAGAGTGTGTAGAGCTTTGTCTGAGGTAACATAATGCCATAACTTTTTCATTTACTCAATGTGAGCTCTTTGCTTGTGCTCTCACGTGAATACAATACATACCTGTTTGCATGTTTACGTAGAGGATGGACGCAGTATACTGCATTTTAATGACTGTCTTCATTCATTCGTTTTCCAGACTCCTTGCATTTGTCACATTTCGTTCCATAAATGCACGTAAACTTCATAGTTCATAGCGTGATTAATTATTCAAACTTTAAAAGCGGTCAGATATTGAGTTTGAAGGTAATTAAGTTCCGGAATAAACTTCCTACATGTTGTCCTTGATGTTTACGTTTTACTGGTTATAAGAGCCACGATGGCTGCGAACAAACTTGAGATACCTTGATTAAACACTCGGGAAAACCCTGCCCAGTGCACAAAGGTGTACATTATTAGCAATGAGTACGTTTTCTGTATCACGTATACCAGCTTTAAGAAGTGGTTGTAGAGGCTATAATTTATGGACCTTCAAAAAAGTAGGCAAATTCAGAGAGAATTATTATCCAGAGAGATTCTTTCCCGAGAAAATGTACATTTTTTCGAATATTCGCAATCCTTGCGGCGGAATTCAGTTTGAATAATTTGCATTTAGTTTCTATTTATATGCAAATGAACTTGTTGTTGGTGAGTCTTTGAAACTATGAACTGGATTGCAAATTCTTATAGTGTTTTGCTTCTTAAATTAATTGGCAATATCTGTTAACATAAATCCCGTTTCATGCGCAGTGGTATCAAGAATAACGCTATGTTCTCGGAATAAATGATTCCTTGTTTTATTGGTGTGGTTAGCAGAGGTGATCAGCGAATAAAAAGAAAGCCGTACCGTGCTAATTTTCTCAAACAATTCTAATTATTGGCACATTGATGTGCTCTGCTAAATGTTAATGTATATAGTTAAAGGAATTCGTAGATGTATAAACTTGCACGACGAAGTAACGCAAATTTTTTAAGGTGCCTTGGTTTTCATCCGGATCTGCATTCCATTAAACATGGATACATTTTCTGTATAAACTAATAAAGAACAAAAATTCTTTATTAGTCTGCGACTAGATTCAATTCTGATTTTATCTCCCTTCTAGCCCTAACATTTGGCAACTACAATTTCGATACCTGTTCAACTGGACTTGCCAAAATGATGTGGTTGTGTTTCGCTATTCTAATTTCCGTCTAATTTGATAAAGCATCGCTTTATTAGTAACACACGCACACACGTACCCGTACCCCCACCTTGAGATTTTTTTATTGTAATTATTGCTGGAAAATATATAATGTATTAAAATCCTGGGTTAAAGAGTTTTAAGGGTATCCATATAGCTAAGCTATCAATTCAAATCATATTACATTATATTATAGTTCACAGCTAGTATAATATTTTATGACAAACAATTCTTAGCATTGGGTTTGTTGGAATGAGATTTCTCGCTAATGCTTCCGTCGTGTGGCAAAAGTCCTAAAAACTTTGTACAACTTCAAGATTTTCAAGAAAGCCTTAGTTTGTGTTTAAGTCTTATTGTTAGTTGTGTAAAATCGAAGGCAAAAATGGCATATCTGATGGTTCAGCTGTTGCAGGCAAGTACCATTACATGGGCAAAATGCGGTATGATGAAGGTAAAGGAATTAAAATCATTAAAGCGTACGATTAATTAGTAGGAACATTGAGCAAACAATGGTTTTGTGAGGATCTTTATTATACGTACATGACTTTACATAATTCATTTTTACAGGAGCATGTATACATAATTACTCACATGGTGTAAAATATCTTCTTAGCTAAAGGGAAATGGCTCCACCATTTACCTTCAAAACTTACGTGGTGGAAAGGGTAACGATCTAATTCGTATGTAGATTTTTATAGTGATAAAGTCCAAGTTTTTATCAATGCATTGTCTAGAACCTACCACTCCACAGCTCGGGTATTACGTAAAGTCCACAATTATAACATATTCAAAGCTGACAAGCTATAAGCTCATATGTGATGGAAAAATATTACTGTGATGCTCTTCACTCTAGAGATTACATAAATCAACCAGATACTGATAAAATCCCACCTACAGAAGTGATTACTGGTCACAAGTCACAATGTACAATCAAACAATTGAGAACTACTCATCCATTTCAAAATTTCATCATGTGTCAATACCAATAAAATTACCAAATAACCAAGGAAAGGCGCAAAATATGAGGAAATTTTGTTTCTATATGTGGAAATATCCATAAAAATCACACGAGGATGTAAGCATTTACTATATTACTATACTTGAATTATTGTTTATTATAAAAAAAATTATTGCATACATTTCCTTTCATTTGTGACCCACAGAAATCAGTTTTGTGTGACAAAATCATGAAAGTGCAAGTCTTCATTTCAGGAGCCCCTTATCATGCGAGAGCTGCAGAACTTCCAAAAGTGTGTGTATTCTATAAGCTTGACTATACAGGGAAGCTTAAATATATATTTAAAATGTTGTTACTATAGCTAACCACTTGCTAGTTATACATACTAAGTGGATGTAATTACATGGTGTATACTTTTAGTGCTGTTACGGCTCGTCCGGTATCCATGCATGAAGGTGATTAAGCATGCACGCATATAGGGTCGTCCCTTCGATGAAATTATTTTTAGCAATTGATTCTAGAGAGCTCGAGCTCACCCAGGTGTCAACCAAAGTATAATAAACGGAATGGAAACTGAGAAGCCTTGCTATTGCTCGTCCCGTCAAGGATATGTCTCCTGAAAGAAGAGCTTGAATCCTTTTATACATTTTTACAACAAAAAAATACTACAATCCATTTAGATCGAAGCCGTACATCCCATGAGACAGCTTGTACTTAAACCAAACATGTAACTTTTAATGTATTTACACGAAGAGGAAAAAAATTTTAGCCAAAAGCCAGCTTGCGTCTATCATAACCCCATTGGTTGCTCATTTGGTTCAGATTACGAGGCCATACATGATATGTATTTTTTCCAATTCGAACTTAATTAGTTACAACTTAACTTACTAAGGTTTTATATACCTGTTCAATCACTTTGTTCATCACATCGGTTGAGGAGGCCTTACATTTAAGGGTGATGTAGGAAGCGTGCCACCACCACCAGGTCCAGCTAAGTACGGGCTTCGTCATTCAAGTCCTTTGTCGAAACTTGTCTGTAGGAAAATCGAGAGTATGTTCTCCTCGTGGATATTAATTATTATGGCAAATGAAATAAACGTCTGTACACGGAGTTTTTTGTAATTCAAGAGATTCATTTTATTACTTATCGGCTCCAGCAATATTGTCCACACCCATTTCACTTACTATTACAAATGATTATCATAATTCTTGGAATGATCTAATGTTGTTCAAAGTTATCGTAAATAAGAAATGATATCTTTTTTCCTCACATTGCATTGGATTCTCAAGCATCCAGCTTGTCGGTTAAATATGATTCCTGATTGAAATGACGTCTGTTTTAAGTACAACCGTTTTACAGCTCTCGTCTATAATAAGTATTTCTAATAGTAGAAACACTATCTTTTATTTGCAATTCCAAGAAATGAATTGAATGTTGCTATTAAAAAATGATACTACCATTGACAACATGCTAACAATAATAAGATCTCATGTCATTTAACCACGATATATAGATTATTATTGAACGAGTCATAGTTCCTTGCTATTTTCTTAGAACTGCCACTACCCTCACCTTCACATATGTTCCTATACTCATGTCAGTACTTACCTACAAAAACCAATAATGCATCAAGGTCTCTGAATCACACATGCTGCTTTTTTAAACCTTCTCACCAAAAGCTGAGCCTCATTTATTATAATTTACTAGTAAAAATATCACATGATAGTAAGCTCAAATTAGATGAAAAGTCTGGACTTGCTATCTGCTTCAGATAATAATAGAATAAAATTGAGAGTATATATAATATAGCAATATATTATCTGTATATAACATTTACAGTGTTAATTTAGTACCTAACCATACTTAAACAATCTACAGATTAACAAAGAAATATAAGACGGTAAAACTAAGAATTAAGGCAAAAGCTGTCGTTCTTACGTTTAACAAAATACACCAATGAAATTATGGGGGAAAGAAAGTCATACGAGTTTTCTAAATCCGTAATTTCCCAAAAAAGGTTCGTAATAAAGAGCTCTAATCATAAAGTTATAATTTTTACAAAAAGATCCTCCTTATATTGAATATAATCATAATCTTTACATATACAGATACGAATGAGACCTTTGTATCGTCACTTACTCTGGCTCTGAAGGAACGTGAAAGAGGATTGGAGTTTCCAAATCAGACCTCAAGTGGTTTTTCCTCATAGATAAAGTGAGGATTAAGTTGAAGGGAAGATCCACAAATGGGCTGCATTAGTTGAGCCAAAATAGCCGCTGTCACACGCACAAGAGTGTTTAATGCTAATCTTGAGCAGTGGCCAGCAGCTTTTATAGACAACTTATTTCCCTTCAAAATGCATATTTTGAATTGACTTTATCCAGCAAAGTATCTTCACGTTGTGACGATCTTCTCACTTGAACCGTTGAGTAAAATACTGTACCGTTGAAACGTTTCAACACCAAAACCCCACCAAAGGTAAATTGGAAATGAAATTCAACTCTGATTGTGAGAAATGGACATAAAAATAAGGCTAAGTAAGTATCTAGGGGGATACTTTCAAGGACACGTTGCAAATCATGTGAACTCATTGTCACCGGGGCTTATTGTAACAGCAAAGGTGTTAGACAAGACTTCGGGCCTTCTTTGATATTTCTTTCTATCGATAGCAATACTAATTATTATAGCAACTAGTAAATTGTACTTGAAAATATTTGGTAAGAATTGACAGGAAACAATTATTGTGGTTAACACATGTTGATTTTCATGTGACGTTATCCCTGTGAACTTCTGTATTTTTTCTTGGCTATGACAATATTTTGAGGTATAGATTCTTCTAGTACGAAAGATATTAACGTAAAAAATGATACACGAAACTGGTTGATGATCTTACGCAATTAGAAGATTCTGAACGTTTTCAGTGTAGCAATTATTATTATTATTTCCGTATTGAGTCGTGGATAAATTATGTTTTCCTATATATCTCTTGTAGACTGTCCCAAGGAGCCAGTAAGTTTGGACAAGAGTTGAGACAATTTTTATTATTTTCGTATTTTCTCTCACCTCATGACGATATGAAGTTGAGTAAATACAAATGAATCAACAAACAGAGGTTATTATTTAATGATAATAAGAGACGACATTATTTTATGAGGCCGTAAAAAAATAAACTTTTCCACGAGAGGAGAGACTGACTCAAATGTTACTAGTCACACTTGGGGAACTTGACTTGAAATGAAAATTGGAAGCCTCCTGTACCCTCAGTATTTATAGTCGATCGGATGTTTTAATTGGATTTTTTTCTTCCTATACAAGTGGGTTGACCTGAGAGGTGAATCCTTACGAAGTCATCCTGTAGGACTGCTCAGAGCACGCAACAACTTTACTTTACTCAGGGCTCAAATGGGATTCTACTATTTAAAAAAAGCCAACCAAAGACTAGGGAATGAGGGAGACCTGGTCTGGTCATTTTCTATAGCCGAATTAAACAACTTTTCCCGTTTCATATTCATGCATGAACAAGTATAATCGGTCGTTCCAGTTGCCTGACATTTTCTTGACACTTATACGTAATTAAAGGTATCTTCCAGCCTTCTTACTCCTCAGACAGTCTGTATTACCTTGAAATACTATGACTATACCTTTCCATAATTATTGTGATTATCAAAAATCAACCAAGTGCTTGAACATTTACATTTTTCTCTAAGAACCTCTAATGTCTTACGACATTTACCTTCAATCCTCTTTCTTACCCTTTTTTATGTAATGCATAGAGCTTTTCCACACACAGCAGATTCTAATCTGTGGTAAACGATGGAGGAGGAGCAAACTTGATTTGCTTCTTGAATAAATACCATTCCTCTCCCCAAGGATTAAGTCTAGGCAGCAGCGTATGGAGAATGTTACTTTCTTTAATTAGCGTCTTACAATCAAATAGCCATAATTAATAACATGTGCTCCAATAATGTTATAATAATTGACAAAATAAGTGAAAGCCTAAGAAGTCTCCAAATACCAAATTGTACAATTATTGAGTCTAGTTAAAATTACTTTTAACTCCAGCTTAAAGTTTTCTAACAATAAGCTAAAGTAAATCTAAGTCTCCTTTAGATTTTAATCATCATAAAAACCTGACGAGGTGAGAAAACAAGCCCATGTTAATACAAGCAACAATGAAATAGGCCTATTGTCTATGCTTTCATAAATTTGCTTCCCAAATAGGACCGTAACACTTGGCCCGCCAGATTAAGTCAGCCCCATTGGTCTATGACAAGGATGAAGTTGTCTATAGTATAAAAGTAAAAAAAAAAAGATTTTTGTTCCAACTCCATGCTCTTCATTCTCAATCAAGCCAACAAAGAAGGAAGTAAATGATTATATTGGGGCTAAAAATAGAATTACATGGTATACCAATCTTAAAAGGGAAGCCTGAGCTCCTTATCATGATAAAACTTGTATAGGTATCAACTTGAGTTTAGCTTTAGTTAAGATGCCAAAAGGAACATGTAGCCAGACCCATACACAATGTAAGTATACAGTACCTGCTCATCAAGGACGGTGAAACTGTTTGAGTGATCACGTCATCTCCCTTTACACTCAGTTATTAAAGACTCATTAGGATGGGAAGGTAACTCGAGTGTCCTGGAAATGTTCATTTTGACTTCTTAGCGGAGCATACGTATAAAGGAACCAGGAAGAGAGAGGGCAGGGGAAAGCGCAGGAGAAAAAGAGAAGAGCCGATGTGCGTAAATGCATGGAGAAATGAGAGCAAGGAAAGGAATGCGTGAGGCTGCTGGAAGTTTTTTGCTTACGTCTGTGCGTATGTATGACTGGAAGGCTACTGCTCTCACTGGAAGGAAGAGTTAGTTGAGGGAGAGGTAAGACTTGACTGACACCCGGGTCTATCTGGCGGAGGCTAGCTATATATATGTGTCTGTGCGTGTGTACATGATATGATATTATTAAAGGGCCAGGTTTTTAGATGTGTGAATAGGAAATTTGAAGTAGTAGTAGACGAGGGAAGGAGCTGAAAGTGGCAGACGCGTGCCTCATGTACCTTTGCCATTCATGGAGCGGGTTGCGTCCAGCTTACGCACTTGGGATGCGTAAGTTGGATGCGTAGGGGATTGGCACTTGAATTCCTCTCAAATCTTTCCCCAACGCAGAGGGAAAATCAATAGCGCCACGTGTCATCAGTCAGAAATTTCATTCACAAATCTTGCATCATTCTCTCTCTCTCTCTCTCCTCCATCATCCAATCCCTCAAAGATATCTTAATGTTCAGTTCCCACTTGATTAGGGTACGGTACCCTCATTTCCCCCAACCATCCTTACCTCTCCAGTCTCATTCATATAGGAATGGGGCGGGCTCAGAATATCAATTATTACCTCCAACAAGGTTACCCACGAGAAAAAATTCATCATGGGAAGAAAACTCAACTGTGTTACTTTCTTCCCCTATTTTTTTTAATATCGGTTTGACGTAATATACACCACACAAAAAATGAATGAAAAAAGTCTAGCTCAGCTGACGTAAGTACAACTCAAGGCACTGGGAAGGGATCAATAATGAAATTACATATTTTTACTTAAATGATATTATTAAAATATATCATAGATAAGTACATACAGACGCATGATGTTCAAATGATTATTTTTCAATAAAATCCTAAGTACTTTAATTATAATTAAAGAGATGATCCACTTTAGTACATACATGATTTTCCATATATACATATCTATATATTTATATATAAATTCATACATGTAGGACGGATGATATGAAGAGAAAGAGATGCGTAGAGAGAGAGAGAGAGAGGAAATAGTGGAGTAAGTGCGAGAGAGAGAGAGACGTGAAGAAAGTACATCATTCATAACGGTTGTAGTTATGACGGTGCAGGAAAAGGTCATGCGGTGTTCTGTTCGATTTTTAGCCGAGTTTAGTTGCCAACTTCGATGAAGGAGTAATTGGGTCAAGGAGGAGGGTGGATACAAACTCGAAGAAGGTGTTTTCAGGAGGAATTGGCAACTGAGATCTTCTGCACGTGGTAAGTAAGGTCGATGAACCCCTCAAATCGGCATCTCCCGTTTCTCATCCTCCACCCCCGAAAGTCATTGGCGTCATACCCGACCTCGTATGACGCTATTTCCGAGATACGTCACCCCGAAAATTTGCCAGTCCTGAAAATGTTACGCGAGAAAGCATCCGACTTCCCCTTGCTTCTCTCTCTCTCTCTCTCTCTCACTCTCGTCTCTCTGGAAAGTAGGTCAATCTCCGATTATTGCCAAGGACATGACCAACTCATCCCGATACTTCCTCATTGACCGTAACTAGCGCATTTTTACAAGGAAATACGCACTTTATATAGTTTTTCATTCAACAAAGCTAAGTAATAGGAGGGAAGAGTTGCGTCAATCGTTTTATCTTCACGCATTAATTTATCCCATACAGACGCAAATCACTAACCTCTGTACACTCTTCTCTGTCTATCACTCCGTATCTCTCTCTCTCCCTCCCGTTTATATTATTAATTACCCTACATCTATTTCTTCCTCCTTTCACTCTCCTCCTCCATATTATCAACATATGTTTCATTACTCTCTCATTATAACCCTTCCCCCACCAACTCTCGCCATTTTCTCTGTCATCTTCCTAATTTCTCTCTAAGTTTACAAAAATCATTATTTTTTTTAATGTTACTTTTATTTTAGAACTTTTTTTTCATCAAAAAATCTATCTATACCCATCAATGTACAAATGACAAGCGACAATTAGTATATGATAATAATGCGTGCAGACTTTTTAAATTCCATACCTTGCTATTTCATTTTTACAATATACGTCTATATTGGTTTCTTGCTCTCAATTATGTGTTCATTATAAATAATTAATTTAAAATTTCAAAGGTATTTTCATCTATATGAGATTGATGACTTCCTTTTGAAAAGCTTTTTAAAATAAAATTGTCATACGAAAGACCATGGAAACTTAATTATTGCTACTTAGTTACTTTTAAGCTTCTCGTATTTGTGTATACGTATATGCATATATACGTATATACATATATATATATATATGAAAGGATGCAGTATAATTTTGAGACCTTTAATATTAAGAAAATTCCCTGCTTACACAATGACTAACCGCAATTGACGTCATAGTAACTTAATAGTCCCACTGCAATAGGCAAAAATACTCGCCAAAATGTAAGATGGAATTTCCTGTTTTTTTCACATGCAGTGTACACAATTTATTGATATTGTAGTTATATATATAATATATATGTACCGTGTAATATATGTAACGGGAAAAGTAGTTCTCGGTCGAGCCATAATATTGTTTGTAGTTGCTATTGTTAGTAATAACATCCGACTTTTCCACTCATCTCCAGCCTCTAATGCTTAGCGTAAGTTTCCTTTTCCCTTTTAATAAGGAAGGAAGGAAGTCCTTGTGTACGTGGGTCTTAAGCGTAGACAGGATGTACCAATATTTACTTAGAGGTACACATGGAGGATCAAAGGTAGGCTAAGTACCCTAGAAAATTTACCATTTCCCACAAGTAAATGAATGGCCAAAAATGTATGCATATTTATACATACATACTTATATATATTTTTATATTAGCACACAAAAATATATAATAAAGAAAAATACACAGAAAAAAGCATCAAAATAAAATGCTGGTAATAAATTGCAATTATTTTAGTTCAAATCATACACAATAGTTGAAACAATCATTCATAATTCGTACAATTAATTTCATAACTATACCTTGGTAATATGTTGATTTGCTAGAATAAATTGTGTATGATCTCAGGACTAAATATTATTATTAAAAATTATTTTTAACACCACGCATTCCAATATTTCATTGCCAGCCATATTTGCTTACGCACTAAATCTTTGAACCTGCTTTATCTTGAAATCTCCTCTCCTCTTCCCCTCTCCTTCTTTGTTTTCCTATGTACGAAGATGAGGAAAATTGTTTTACTCTCTACTTCCGCTCTCTCTGGCTCAACGAACGACTTTGAACTTTTACTTTTCCTTACCTATGATTCAAATGATAAGTTGTTCCATATATATTAGGTGCTATAAAATCCCATCAAAGGCTCAAAAATTCACTCTCTCTCTCCCTCACTCTCTACACATCATAACGTACAAGTTAACTCATTCCGAAAAAAACATAGCAGACCTTGTCAAGTATCTGTGCACATATGTGCGTCTGCTTATAACCATCACATAAACGACCTCATTCAACAAGGCTTTTGCAGGCGTAAGAGAGCTAGAGAAAAAGAGCTCTGACGTGAGAGAATAAATGTCATGGTTTTGAGATGATTGTAAATGTGCCATGAAAATTCTAGAGGAAATTTTGCACTCTTTGAAACCCTCTTATACACCATACAGTAACTAGATACTCTACAGTATAATGTAACTATTTTCTGCAATAAAATTGCGAGTACACATCAATTAACCAGCTATTACTCGAGTGCCATCTATCCTACATTCTTTATCCCCAGCCCTTATGTACATACAATATAAAACTCAATGGTATCACCAAATTCAATGTATATGAGCTCTTCATGCACAAAGGTCCTAACTATAATAGAAATCATATTATGTAAAAAATTAAAACCTTTAAATTGAATGAGAAAAAGTGAGAGAGAGAGAGAGAGAGAAAATGAGAAAATAAATTCTCCCTGAAAAAACTCAATGAGATATATTTGCAATAAGTACTAAGGATTTTTCCCATTCATACCCTTTATGTATATAAAGTTGCTTCAGTACAGGAAGAAAAGGTTCTTAAGCCTTACATTGTACAAATAACATAAACAAAAATAAAAATTCCCTCAGGATTAATTCCCTGTCAATTCCTCCTCACACCTCCTCATCCATTATATCCATGGACAGAAAATATGTAGCTATACATATAATGTACGAACATTGTATAGTATACAAGGGAAGAGGAAGATTACAAAATCATCAAAATATCATGAGCGGGAAATGTGCTCAGTATGTACATTGTGTATAGAATTCTACGGATCAAGTACCTATACTCTTTATACAGCACAAGAGTGAACATCACTGAATGCAATACAAAAGGAACCATAGAGTAAGCATTAAACGAAGGTTAGGAAATCTCACGTAAGCATCTCGCTCTTTTAAATGTTTATAAGGACGCCTATATTATAAGGCGACGTTTATATAAGGACGATACCTATGAAAAAAAGGTATCGGGAGTCAAAAGCTCTCTCTCTCTCTCTCTCTCTCTCTCTCTCTCTCTTACTCTGTCTCAATTGTCACATAAAAAATAGCTCCAGCCACATGCTAACGGTTAAAGGAAGGGAAGCTGTATGGATATATTTTGTACACACGATAATACCATGCATGATTGTAAACGTTTATGTCTCTCTGTCAAATGTTATACATAAATTTGACGACGGTCCCATCTCGAACCAAATCAGAGTCACAATAATAGAGATTTTTCCCAAGAACTCTACAACTCAAAATGGTTTATAAATTTAAGTGCCAAAACAATCCGTGCTAATTATTTTTTATCCAATCAGCTAACAAATCATCCATTGATGCTCAATGTTGACTTTGTTCTCTGTCAATAGAGTCTGCCAAGCCAAAAGACGTTACAAAGAATCCAGTTGCTAAATTAGAATTAAATTGGAAACATATTTTGTACACTTGTCAATTTTTCCCCTTCTTCTTAATTTCTCCTTTTGGCTTGAATAATAAATTCTAAGGAAATTTAACTTTCCAGTCAACTCTCAATCCCACCTACAGTTTTGAGTATAAAGTCTCTATATAAGTTATAATAATAATTATTATTTCTATTATACTATATACATCAAGGCCAGGGATCCATCTGTGTTTTTTGACTTACTTAGTGTGTTGATTTTTTTATTATTATTATTCAAAGTATACATGCAATAATAATAATTGAATATACTTACGGACATGAAAACAATGAGAAGAACGTGCAGTGGCTCAAAAACTACACAAGTACTACAGTACGAAGGAAAGGAGAGAGTTTGAGGGGGAGAAAAAATACTTAATTGACTTCTTTTGGAAATTCCTAACCTCTGTGAGAGCGGACAGTCAGGACACTTACCTCCCTTGTCCTTTCTTCTTGAGGACTGACGTCAATTCACTTTTTTTCAGAGTAAGCAAAATTACCCATAAGGCTTGACGAAAAGGTTCCACCAATTTACAATCATGGCTTAAATGTTTTCTTTCTTTCCCAAATTTTTATTTGATAATTTTATGGACAATATTTTCAAAATTTATATATGTATGTTCACTTGTCCCTCAAAAGAGATGATGATTATTTTTTTTCTCAAAAGTCTTCTATATTCACGGGGGTTCAAAAAAAACTGGTTTTAAATCACGAGAAAAAAAATTTTGTATCCTCGTGAACAGGCGAGTGAGTGTGAGACTCGAGTATGGTTAATTTTAATTTTATATATATTCAAATGTCAAAATGATGTTGAGACAGGAGCGCTAGGGAGTAGACTGTGACAATGTTCCACTGACCAAGTAGAGACTGAGGCAATGGCCAAGGGTTCTCTCTGGTTTTACTAACAATCAAGATAGCTTACGGAGTAAAATCCGGGTATTTTTGGAACCGTCGTCAGTAAGAAACTGAACCCGGGTAGGGTTTTGAATGGGCATATTGTGAATGAAAACGAATCCTGAATGGGGCTGACGATGACGTCAGTCGGAATTGATTGAGGAGACTCCACGTGCCGTTCTTTCTAGGCTCTTTGCTTTGCCTCCTAGTTTCCTTCGTTTTGTATGCGTGTGTGTGTGTGTGTGTGTGTCTATGTGTGTGTTCGCGTTTTCCCCGTAACCTGGAAGCAGAGAGAGAGAGAGAGAGAGAAGCTTTCGCAGTTTTGCGAACTTGTATACACTTTTTACATGTGTAACTCAACAGTTTCCTCTATATTCTTCAATGGGCTTGTGTGCGTATACATGCAAACGCATACAAAGCACAACAATCCCCGCAATGCATTCTTTCACTCCATCATCTCCAACTTGCTTTTCTGTCATTGCTTTCTCCTATATTGTTTTTCTAGATATTCACTATATGAATATTTTTTCAAGGAAGCTTTTGGATTGCAATTTTATTTTAAATTAGGAAATATTTGAGTCTTTTTAATTTTACCTAAAGAGAATCAAGGAAATTGGGTGTAGTAGTATTTGAGGACCCAAAAGCTTTTGTGTCTCTCAAGTTGGATGACGTAGGTTGTATTAATGACGGCTCTGAGTAGTTTTAGAAAGGAAATATTACTTAGATATACAAGGGAAGTAAATCCGAAATATTTTCTTGGAAATATTTTATAATTTTTCACAAGGACTTCCTGTGGAGCCCAAAACCTTGAAATTACTCCTATAAGGATTTGTCATTGGAAAATAAACATTATTTTATATGGGATTTCATATGGGTTAGGAAAATATAGGAAGATATTTTTTCCATATGCATATTTTATAGTATTATGGATTTTTTTCAGTATTTTGAGAGAAGCTTAAGAAAAAGTATATATGATCATTCATGGATTGAAAAAAGGAGAGAGAGAGAGAGAGGTGAATCTATTTTGTGCGTAAGTACGAATATATGTATATGTACGGATGGGAAATAGGGTTTGGAGGAACAAGGAGGTAATATTGTGGAAGTGATATTAGGAAAGTAGCCTACATTTCTCCTAGACCCCTCATCTTGTCTTATAGAGGATGAGAGCTCTACATATGAGCGTAGTTACCTGTGCTATAACATGAAGCGAGTGAGCATATGTAGGAGTGAAGTTGTGAATGGCCGCTACCTTCCCTTGCAAATATGTGTGCTTCCTTTGACGCAGATGAAATCCCCGTTTTTCCACAGATCCTGCGTTTCACAATTTCCGAGGATTTTCAAAAATATCACAAAATGGTGGGAAATTACTCAAATTTTTCACTCATTTTTTTTAATATGCTAATACCAAAAATGCTAATAATGCTGTAAAGATGAGAATGTTGTAAGGAGAGAGAGAGAATATATATAATATGCATATAGAGGAAATGGAAAAATGTTCTTTTCATTCAAGTCCATATACATACTGGGTTAAAGGGGAGAAGGTAAAGGAGCTGTAGTGAAGGTTGTTTCGGGAGCATGAATGACGCTGGATGTGGTATACTTCTTGAAATATAGGGCATCGTCTGTACGGGAGCCGGAGGATTCAACCAAAAAAAATCCTTTCAGCCAACAATTTCACCAAATCAAATTTCATTGCATACAAAATACATCACCCAAAAATATTTGAATTCTTTCATTTTTTCAGGATTATTCTTTTTAATTGTTCCGCTTCAACCAACTAAATTATAATATATTTTCATCCAAATAAAAATTTATGCAGAACGGGTCTTCCTTCGCTCATAGCATTATTCTAATTTTCTAGAAAATGTACAATTAATTTTTATAGGCACGTCAATCAAATAATAGAGATAACTAATTTTAAGAACATGAGCTTTCAAGTAGCCCTTCAGCGACTAGAAATCCCCTAAAATCTTCGCTTCTCTTTAGCTATGCAATAATGTATTCCAATAGTTTTTCCTTAAGGATACGACACAACACTGACTTTCTAAATTATATAGTTCTATTTCTACGTAAAAATACAAACTACTTGTTATGTAAAGTTTACAAAATTCTACTCAATTCAACTAGAATGTTTAATCTTGGCCTGGATGGACATTTTAAATCTCGCTTAACCGCACTGTTCCATATTCTAGGGAATTCTTGAAATTAATCATGCATCAGATCTCATCTGATCTCAACAATACTGAAAATGTGTACTTAAAAGTTTGTTTTTTATTTATATTCTTCCAGAGCAAAAGGATTTTTTAAGGTTATTATTAAACTAATGAAAAGTTTTGAAGTATCACTAACATCATCGGGGTTTTGCTGAGGTTTATTCATTTTTTTATTCATGATTTTGAAGATTAATTATTTTCTAACAATAAAAATATTTACAAGCTTCCTGTTCACAATAAAAATCCTTATTATTTGTTCTCAATGAGAAATACTATAGTTAGAAAAAAAGTTTTAAAAAAATACTCGAAAATATCATGGCTGAATAATTGTTGACATCAATTCATATATTCGGCTCAATAGTTTCTTGGTAGAGTTTAATGGTTGGTCAAATATTTGAAATATTTTTGGGTCAAAATTCTGTATAGCTGGAAAAATTGTTTGGTTGAAAATCTCTTGGCTGAAATGTTTTTGGTTGAATTGTCCTAGACCGCCATTCATATAGAGGTATAAAAAAACCATTGAAAAATGTTGTATTGGGAGGAAGTTGGAAATAATAGTGAGTCTCCGCCGTGCTTTACGTAACAACTTACCTCGTGCGTCGTGCGTACTTTACTTTGTCACAGCCGTGCTCTCAATAGTTCTGGAGATTGACATTGTTATTCGCATCCTTCGGCTCGTATACTCTCTCTCTCTCTATTATATGCTATAAGACAACTCATATGTGCTCATGCTATAGGCTATATAGTATCTCTATCTACCCAAGGCATCATGTATGACGTCACAAATTAAACCGTTTTTATTCCCCGAGCTTTCAATTTTTTTTCTCCTTTTTGAATACTCTACATTTCAGAGTTCCACTTGCACATCCATGAATTAAGTACACCTGCATTGTCCTTTAATGTAGATCAAAAAATCCCTTTAAACTTGTTTCAAAAACATTTTCCACTACTGTAAAAATATATTCTAATTTGAAATAATTCTTTTCTTCTTATGTGTTACATTTATCTACAATAATTAAGGGGGGAAAAAGTTTCAATATTTTGAAATTATCAAATGAAATTAACCAGGGCCTACGTGTAGTTATTACTTTTGGAGATAATTGTGTGAATCAAATTTGACTAATAATTGGTGTAGTGGGATTGAGTGGCTCAATTACTGTAATTAACAAGGAAAATTAAATTTGTAATAATATACTTATTGTATTTTAGCATGGGAGAAAGAGCTTCATGTATGATCTTGTCGTTATAGAGGGAAGAGTGAGAGAGAGAGAGAGAGAGAGAGAGAGAAACTTATCTGTGTCAATGCTTTTGTGTGTATGCGTAACATATAAGTATCTACGTCAGTATAGATAACATGGCTAGAAAGTGGCATGAAAGGCTTGCTCTACTGAAAAGCTCTATGAAAAAAGACAAGTTGTACAGCCTTGGTTTGACCGAGTATTTTCCTCAATGAAAGTATGTTTACTCCCAGTTACGACAGACGTCATCGTTACTCGGGTCTTCCACTTTTCCGAGTCCTTCCGTTTTTATTTCCTAGTTCTCTTCATAAGCTTCAGCCACTCATTCTCATGTCCAGTTTTCCATACCAAGTATATCGTCGGCCAAAGTCCAAAAGGAGCTATAATTTTGTTTTTCCCATAACGTTACAAAAATTATAGCTCCTTTTGGACTTAGGCCGACGATATCCTTTTTACCAAACGAGCCCTCTTTCCTATGCTAACTATAATAGCCTTCCATTTAAGGCTCTTTCCAAAAATATTATATTAGTACATAGATTTCCTTTTAAAAAAAACCATTAATTTCATAATAAATTACCCTATCATTTCCCTTCTCTCTCCAACCAGATAAATTACAAAATATCACTAATTTTCCATACAAGCCACCCATCATTTACTAACAATATTATAGGGAATTTTAAATAAACAATAGTCTCAATATCTCGCGGAAATACTGATACTGACTATAAATCTGTAGCGTCTACAAGTTTTAAAAATATTTCTTCATTTACAACCACATTAAGCCTTGAGAATAGAAGAGTAAATATTATGAAAAACCACTAATAATTCTTCCTCGTCCTGCTATATATTTGTGAAAATATTATAAAATTCAAAAGTTACTGCATTGAAAGCATATCTAGGTATTCACTTTTAATGTATCTACTATTATTTCATGTAAACTTGTTGGGATTAAGAATTTAAACTGGTTTTCTCCCCTACAAGGCTTTTCCTGGTTCTAGGTCAGCCACCACGTACTTTACTTTATTTTCAGCAAATTTTCTCTGTACAAAGATGCTTCGATATTTATTCTATTTCAATGGCCCGTGCATAGGATACTATTATATTAACATTCTATGTATTTCTCAAAGCAATATTATTTTTCCCGCAACATTCCTATAATTTGAGAAAAAAGTTTACTTAACCAATCATACTAATTTTGTTGAAATATCATGTGGAGAAAGTAATATTCTATGAATCTGTAGGAGCAAAGTAGGAACAAGAGCATAGGAACAGAGAAACTTCATTCATACTATATGCGAGAGCAGTGAGTTATTCCTCCCATGTCTACTGACTGACGTTCTAAAGTTCAAGTATTCGTACATTGCTAGCGGCGGTCTCTAGCATGGGTTGGGAGAACTATAGTGAAACTCCTCCATTGAACGTTCCATTGAAGTTGGAAGGTTCTAGAGAAGATGTCAGGGGGAGATGTTTGCATCTCCGAACGCATCTAAGCCGTTAACTAATCCACTGAACTGAGAAACGTTAGTTTTAAGTAAAAGTGACCATTGTTGCTCCACACAAGCTTATTACCACTGCACTGGCTGTTTCACTTGTGAGAGAGTGGTTTAGCAAGACGTGGGGCTCATCCAAGGATGACGAAAGAAACGTATTTCGCCGTTAGACCTATTGCTACTATACTTACTGCTACTTGAGTGATGAGTAATATTGTTGTTCCATTACGTTTGCATTTATAGTAGTAGCTATTATTGTCAAGATAAATATTCAAATCCACTCACCTCATTTGACAACTTAATGTTCCGCTAATATTATAATAATAATAATAGCAATTATAAATCAAATGAATTTCTTCTTCTTCTTCTTCCAAATTACATCATAATGAAACACGTATTCTATTTACATTATAAAAAATCAACAGTAAATACAAACATACACGTGTATTTAGATTAAATGAACTGACTAATGATTTTGAGTCATCTCTACGTGAGAAACGTGTATACGTTGATGAAATCTTTAGGTTATTATTGACGAAGATGGGAGGAAATGATTCAAATGTTCGGTGGCCGGGAAATGCTTATATCCTATATGTAATAATTATTTTTCCAGACTTTACTATACAACATTCGTATAGTCCAGTTACCATCATAATTTGTGGTAGAATTTAAGCATCATATTTTTTTTGATTACTTTTACTCAATAATCTTTCACTTTCCTGTGTTTTGTAGAAATTTCCATGGTCGTATTTTGAAACTAACCTTATGCAAAGGTCTAGGTAAATAAATGAGTTGGGATTAGTCACCGTAATAATTATTTACTGGATTTTAATACATAATAAGCTTATCATTTGATCACGTGAGGCCATTAAAATGTTAAAGAGTTTTTAAATCCCTGGGTTCTCACATTAAACTTCCCATAATTCTACCTTTATCATTGCGAACTTCCAGGAATTATTTGAATTGTTCCCAAAGTGATAATAATTCTTATACATACGTATATGTACATAAACGTGCACATCTTACATGACATGACGATTCATTTGCCTTTTTAATAATAACAAAATCTTATGCTCTCGCTTACATGCATATAGGAAAGACTAAAAACACTTCAACTTTTCCACCTTCTTCATTCCTCCTTTGAAACCGCATATATATAGTAGGAAGTTCGTATTGGAAAAAACGTGTCTTATCTTCCTTCAATTCTCCCAGTTAAGTACATATTAAATATATTATACCTTACACGGAGTAACTGTTCGTTCAAGTTCCAAATAAGAATAATTATTCTCATATTTTCCGTACATTTGCTAAAAACCTTGAGAAGATCATAAATTATTTTTAACTTCTCTTTTTCTTATTACCCTTTAAAATGTCATTGGTAAAATTCTCTGGCTCGTAAATTCTTACAAAGAGCTTAAGTTTTGAGCAGGGTGAAAAAAAATGTGCAAAATTTATTTTTTACAATTTCTTTTTTAACTGGACCCGTAAATTATGTTTGTTCTATAGTATATATATATTAAGGAATAGGAATAGGAATAACAGAGAAAAATCCATGAAGGAAGTCAAGGAGAATAGACACGCATGTGAGAATACCTAAAAGGCAGTCATCGGGAAGAAGAAAAAAAATGATTGTGATGATTCAAAAACACAATACAATGAACTAACTGACCCTCTCTGAAATAATATAAATGATATGAAATATATTATAGTCAAATAAACTCCCTTCCAATTTCATCCCCTATAGTTTTAGATCTATGTGAACTTTCCTTTGGACGTACCACTATTACTACACAGCCCAAGCTTTGCATGTTCAAGTTTAAGTATTATTTCTGTATCTATATGTAATATAAATCTAAGGAAGCAGGAGAAGAAGTAGGAGTAAAAATCCTATATAAAAACCCTTCCGTGTAAACTATACACATGCACATTTGGTTATGCATATGTGCACACTACACAAGCAAAGTCAAAGTCACTCATTTTTCTTTCAACCTGTTCCCTTTGACTTCCTTTTTAAATGGTTTTCTTACGGAAGAAGGGAGATTCCTTTTTCAATTCCTACACGGTGTGGCAACCAAATGAGAACGGTTCTTACGGATACGGATGTAATAATTATATAACTAGAGATATATATATATATATATATTTAACTATGTAGCAAAATTCCATATACTTTCTTCTTCCACACTTTGTACTCACACTATATACGGTACATACATAATTACATACACATTTAAAAATAATATAGTACTTATAACGTCATGCCATGCAAACCCTCAATGTTCCTTAAGAATAACAGAAAAAAAATATTTTTAGGCTAAACAAAACAACTTTTCTACAGTAAAAGTCAAGATAATCAAAAGCTATCATCTTTTAATTCCAAAACCTCCCAACCATTCCAGATGGAAAAGATAGAGCTATATTCATCAATGCTAGAATGTTCAAAAGGCGTTGAGAATACGAATCCTTTTACCTTTTTTCCTTTAAGTATAATAATATGTTTTTCTTCTACAATTAAATCAACTTTTTCCGTACAGTTACAGTCCGTAACTTACAGGACCTTGATTTTATTTTCAATCCATCACAACCACCCTCACTATAGTATAGAATTGGACTCATTTTTGAAAATAAGAGTTTAAATTTCCTCTATTATAAAATACTATGTGACGTCTCCATAATAATTAAATAAGGGTGGATAGATTAGAATGGGATAAAGCTGGGGTAGTGTTATCCAAATTATTTAATTTATAGTTTATTTCCAGTTGAAAGCTAAATAGGTGGGCTTCGGAGGGAATAAATATTGTTTTTAGTTGCTATAAGTACTTATTTGTAGGGAAAATAGAGTTTGTTTACATTTTTACTAATAAAACTGTATGATTGTTAGAAGTTAGTCTGGTAGCCTAAATCCTGCCAGAATGTAAGTATGTATTATCGTAGTAAAGACTGGGCCGAGAGAGGGAGTCCAGTGTTGAGTATCCTGGGAATGCAAAATCGACCTATGTTTGACCTCATAATTGGACATGATGGGACATGAAGTTGAAAATGTGCCCCGGTCAACTACCCCTTAAAAAGGGTCCCCTTTCACCCTGGAATATCAGTTTGGGGGTTTTATGAGAATTGCAGGAGCTTGGAAGCGATTCTGAAATGGTGGATTTCAGCGACCCAGAAAGTCTAGAATTCTTATGTGTAGTGTTTAGGCATAGGGTTTAGACGTAAGATGACATACGTATAAGTGTTTGTATGAGCTAAATATTATTAATCTTTACTCTCTGTGTAGTTTGT
>JAQFXU010000880.1:0-38313 GCA_034693705.1 Spatulosminthurus flaviceps
TAAAAATTTCTGAAAAGATGTACTTGGATGATAGCTATTGAAAAATCATGATTAGCTTGTAAAGTTCACGAAATCGTGTTTTGGCCAAATCACGAAGTTCCGTCAAAAAGGGTTTTGGCAAAACTGTGCTATGCAGTAAAGATGCTTCCAACTATTTCCATTTACCAATTAAAAACTAGATTCATAAGAAGGGGATTTATATTGGAGAAGCAATCATTATCAATTGGAATTCCTTAGGTCAAATAGCCTCCCCAATATCCATGCATCCAGTGCAGTGGCCTAAACACCCCCATTCTTTAACGTGAAATAATATTTTATGCATTGATAAGTTCCGATGAAAAGAACCTCGCAGAAATGCGTATAAACTCAAATGTTGCTATGCAAAAACTTTACTTTTAAAATTCGGAAATATGTGAATTATTGGCGGAGATGAAGAAAAAGGGAAACTCAAGTTGTTTTACATATGATATTGCCAGGTAGCACTTTATTGTAGTATTACTTACGACATGCAAGTAGCAACACAAGAAAGATTTTCTATCACATTATTACATTCTAATTAGTACAGTACATTAAGTAAAATTGCATAGACAGACAAGTCAAATTTTGCTCCTTTTTCCAAAGGAAAACATTTTTCTAAGGCTAAAAACTACACACTAAATTTTGTCAAGCAATTTTGGCAGAGAGAGCGGAAAATCACTTCTTTGGTTTTCACGTTGGCATTGATATAGAAGACAAGTATTTGAGTACCCTGGATTCCTTTATTTACCATATCCTCCAACTCCAGCTCCGTGACCGGCATAACCGACTCCACCGAGACCACCAGCGTAGCCTGCGTTTTTAAAAAATCATTCATTACCTTTCGACTCAAAAAAAGAATTGAAAATGAAAGATTATTTGATATTTACCACCGAATCCACGTCCAGCACCGGCATAGCCAGCATAACCTCCATGACCAGCATAACCACCGAGTCCAGCATAAGCTCCGTTACCGATTCCAGAGTATCCACTGTAACCTCCATAACCTCCGAGACCACGACCAGCATAACCTAAACCACCCAATCCACGAGCACCAGCGTATCCAGCATAAGCTCCATGACCAGCTCCAAGACCAGCGTATCCACGGTTGTATCCACCATATCCAGCAGCTCCGAGTCCACTGTATCCAGCATAACCACCATGCCCTCCAAGACCTCCGAGACCAGCGGCTCCAGCATAGCCAAGTCCACCAGCTCCAGCGTAACCAAGACCATTTCCAGCGTAACCGGCCGCACCGTTATAATAATTACCCTCTGCCGTTTCCAATTGTTCCTTCTTCTCGCCAGCCATTGCCACAGCCACGAAGGCAAAGAGAGCAGTCAAAGCCTTTGAAAAATAAGAAAATTTATTTTTAAAATCTTTAAAGCTATATATAAAATAAATGTTGTGAGGACAAAATTTTATAAAATTAGTAAAAAAAATTATGGAAATATTTTTTGAAGAATGGAAAATTATTTCTTGCGAACTTATTAAAATTATTGATGGGATTATAAAAATTTACGCAGATAGATTTTTTTGGCTTACAATGATTTTAGCCATGTTGAAGATTGTTGGTTAATGAGAACAACTAATTTTCGGATGAATACTTTTTTTTGTTAATGTTGGTTGTTGAAGCTGAAGAGATATTTTACTTCTGATACTTTTCATTAGCATTCACGAGCTTTTTATATGATTTGTTGGAGGTAAAAATTTTCCACGTTTTATACAATTTATTCTTTCATACATTTTCTCACTATACATTTCTCCTTTATGTGTTTCTAAATGTTATCACACAAATTATCCCCCTTGCAAGGGTATGAGGGTAAAAGACAAAGCACCTCTCTACTCCATGTAAGTTGCAATTATTCCTCAGCTGGCATATTATACTTTCATGGTGTACATATTTCCTCTCAACCCTCCACCTTACAAATGTTTCTCAGTGACGACGCTTACTTAAAGGGTCTCACAACTATTTATCACTTGAGGTACTATACTCACACGTGCGATTAAATATTAATGGTACAGATCATAGAGGAAAGTAATTACATGTGTGTGTACTTTTCACCCTCCGTTCTCAAATGCAATCGACTTGGTTTACTCACGTTGACAATGCCATATTATTTTTGCAACGGCCATCCCACCAACGTAACATTGTTTCCATTGCATTGACAAGAAAAATTAATATTATTATACGTGGGAATGAAAACATTTCGTATTTATAAAAAACTGTTTAACCATTTAAATAATCGTAATATTTTCAAATTAAAAAATAAAATACATTAATTTTACAGTTGCTTGTTAGAAGTCCATTTCCTCATTCTAACATATCACTAACCTAAAACCTACTGTGACGGCGTATGTTGACAGTTGTGTCCGAATTTAGCAATAGGTCAGCTCCTGGACTCTGGACCAAAGGAATAATTGTCGTCAAAATAATCAATATTAATTGTGGCACCTTTAGGAATTATAAATATTGTAATATTTTATGAAGGATTTCTAAATAGATTTTACTATTATTATGTGACTCTCCGGGTTTTCTTAAGTAATTCGTCAAAACATTATTATTAGTTAAAATAACGGTCACAATAGAGTTAATCAGCAGGATTTAGTAGAGTAAAAATCTTGGCAACTATTTATATTTTGGGATTTAAATTTTTAGAGAATAAACCAACAGTTTTGGTTTTGATACGATAGTTTCGACGGACGGATGCGATAGATTCAGAAAATTGAACCTCGTGTGTTGAAATGTGGACCGATGCGACGGAAATTCTATCCTCATTTATGCGATTGAAATTTCATGTGACGTGGAACAAATTTTCTCAAATATGACCGTAGTAATAAATAATTTTAAATCCATAGAATTTAATTGGATGTCCATTCAAATCAAGAGGATTCCTTCTCCCAGTTATTTAGATGTTCCATAGTTTTAGGGAAATTAAAGTTAAACTAAAAGCAAAATGATTGCCAATGCTTTTTCTGCTTCCTATTTCTTTTGAAAGTTGGCAAAATTCCTATGTTATTCCCTATACATAAACAATAAAATACCTAACACACTGTATATTCCCTCCTTTAAAAGATAAAAATACTAGCAGTGGCGGTTTTGAAAGGGAAAATTAACATCGTTCAGAATTGTCATACCTTACTGAGCTAGGACATGTCGTTGAGAAGATACAATTAAGGAAAACTTTAGCGTCCCATAAGATTACAATGGGGTGGGACGGCAAGATAGCCTTTACTCATTCATACCAACCTATATCTTCCTTCCTTTAACATAACAATACATAAAAATACAAGGAATAGCGAATTTCAAAGAAAAAATTAATAATATCTTTCAGAATTGTCATAGATCATTGAGCTATGACGAACCTTTGAGAATATACAAACGGGGAAAACCATAATGGGTGCTTAAGATAGCAGTTCCGATAAAATCCATTGTATAATCTTCCAGCACAAAAGTCCTGGCAGTCAGAAAAATGAGAGATGCAAGTTGAAAATAATATTTTTTTACATGCAATTATTAATTCTTTATTTATGGACTTCAACCATTATGGATCATCTTCTTGTGAACAAACTACCTAGCAAGAACAAAAGAAAAGAATGATACAAATTTTGTATTTAAGTGCAAAGAATATTCATAACCTGGAAAAACAAATTGGTTATGATCACCTATTTGAAAATCATACAAATCCAAAAAAAAAATTTCAAATGTTTTTTCCAGCGTCTATAAATTTTACAACAAACAGATTTGGCAACACTTTTTTACAGTATACCTTTTCTATAGCACCGCTAAGGGCTAATTTTTTGAGCATACCAAGTCTTGGGAAAACGTTTTCCATGCAAATCTTACACAGAAGTTCCGAAATTTGTACACACATTTGTTGAGCAATTTTACTATTAATTGGTTGTGACATTTTCCACATTATTTCTTCGGACGAGTTTAAAGCTAAATCCAGGGAGACTGAAATTCCCGCAGGGGTGGTCCTATTAAGCAATGCCTGCCAGTTCTGATGTGTAGTGTAACCTATACGCTCGAATGGTTTGTGAACTTTCAAAATTTCTTAGGTTAAATGTAGGGTAAAATGTCTCTAATTTATATTTTCCTTCCCAAAGACCTGAAAAAGTTTATTAAAATTAGCGCATCTAATTTCTTCCGTTTGGTAATCATTCTTGTGTTCACACATTCCCAGATATCCATCAAATATACATATATACCTATATGAAATCGTGTTATATATGGACAACTTTGAACATTGCAGAATCAACCCTGGAAATGAATGAGGATAAAAATAGGAAAAAACATTGTTTTTGATATGAGATTGCCAGGCGGCATTTTATTGAAAAATCCGTTATGTAATGCAATTAGTGCAACACAACAAAGATTTTTTCTAGAACATTGTCAATTATTATTACATCCTAATTAGTACAGTACATTAAGTAAAATTGCATAGACAGACAAGTCAAATTTTGCTCCTTTTTCCAAAGGAAAACATTTTTCTAAGGCTAAAAACTACACACTAAATTTTGTCAAGCAATTTTGGCAGAGAGAGCGGAAAATCACTTCTTTGGTTTTCACGTTGGCATTGATATAGAAGACAAGTATTTGAGTACCCTGGATTCCTTTATTTACCATATCCTCCAACTCCAGCTCCGTGACCGGCATAACCGACTCCACCGAGACCACCAGCGTAGCCTGCGTTTTTAAAAAATCATTCATTACCTTTCGACTCAAAAAAAGAATTGAAAATGAAAGATTATTTGATATTTACCACCGAATCCACGTCCAGCACCGGCATAGCCAGCATAACCTCCATGACCAGCATAACCACCGAGTCCAGCATAAGCTCCGTTACCGATTCCAGAGTATCCACTGTAACCTCCATAACCTCCGAGACCACGACCAGCATAACCTAAACCACCCAATCCACGAGCACCAGCGTATCCAGCATAAGCTCCATGACCAGCTCCAAGACCAGCGTATCCACGGTTGTATCCACCATATCCAGCAGCTCCGAGTCCACTGTATCCGGAATAGCCACCAAGACCTCCGAGACCACCGGCTCCAGCATATCCGCCATAACCTCCAAGTCCGCCGGCTCCAGCGTAGCCAAGACCACCGGCTCCAGCATAGCCAAGTCCACCGGCTCCAGCGTAGCCAAGGCCTCCACCGTAACCTCCCACACCGTTATAGTAATTACCCTCTGAAGTTTCCAACTGTTCCTTCTTCTCGCCGGCCACTGTCATAGCCACACAGGCGAAGAGAGCAGTCAAAGCCTATTTCGGAATTTGAAAAAATTATTTTAAAGAGAACCCCAGAGCAATGCTTAAAATATTTTAAGAATTTAATGAAGAAATTGTGACCACTTAGAGCAAATTTTGGAAAACAATTGACAAAAAAAGTTTGGTCAAATTTTGACCAAATTTTGAAAAAACTTTGAAAGAACATTTTGCCAAATTTTTACAAAACATTTGGAAAAAATTGCTCGTTATGACCAACATTCAAAACAAATTTTGAACAAATTTTGCTCATTATGATTAAATTTCGTCAGAATTTGATTCCTCAATTCGACCCCAATTTGGGCGTCTGTTGTCCATAAATTGATTTCCAGTCCGGATTTTCAAGATTGAAAAACCCTTATATAGTTAAAATATCAAGGAACGTAAAAAAAGTATCCAGTAAATTAAAATCCACCCAAGCGGATTTTTTTGGCTTACAATGATTTTTGCCATTTTGAGTATGTATCGGTCCTTTCGAACTTTTTGCCTGAGACAAATGATTTGATTAATGTTGTTTGAAACTGAAGAGCTATTTTACTTATGATACTTTTCATCAACTTCCCTCCGCTTTTTATATGATTTTGTACGAGGCAAAAATTTGACCACGTTTTTATTAAATTACATATATATCCATACATTTTACCACCGCATTTAAAAACCTACCTCTTTGATGTACATGTACATGTAAAAAACAAAAAAATATTATCCCCCGAGAGCAGTTCATGCACATAAGAAAAAGGCCGTTAGGGCAAAAGATAAAGCACCTCTCGATTGCATGTAGATTCTAATTGTTCCGCTCCCATCACTTTCATCGTTGTACATACTAAACTTAACTCTCAACCCTCCAACTATACAAATGTTATTCATAGTGTCATAGCTTGAGCCTCAGAACCACTTATCACTTGAGGTACTTATACAAATGCGATTAAAATTATTAGTGGTTCAAACGTGTAGGATAGGAGAATGGAATAAGTGTAGAGACTTCACGTGCGGATCATTATACAACAAGAAGGTATCTTTTTCTTATAATCCCAGCTATTAGGAAAATAGTGAGAGTTATACATTTTATGCCCCTTCCCTTCATCCTATACAATCCTATGCACAAGAATGCTCAAGCTACAAACTTGTGCAAGATCAAGGGATAATTCTGTAATTGTCTCAAAAATGCAATCCACTTGATTTACTCACATCCACAATTTTTTCTCTCTCTTCCACGTAAACATTGTATATCATTAGAATAATATACATATACACCCACACACTATTTTTTTTCAAACGCTTCTACACATTATTTCCCTTAAAAAAATATTTTCCTCTCCTTTCAAACTGTATAGGAGAGGCATCAAAATTTATATAATGTTAGCCGGACCAGTAAAAGACAGAGGCGATGATAAAAGTAGCGTGCATGTAAAATGCATAACCTCTCGTTCTGAATCTTGCTGACAGTTTCGCAGATATAAAAACATTGCAAAAATAACTGTGAATCACGATTAATTTTTATCACACTTTTCCATACCTTCCCCCCAAAAAACTTACCTCCGTATTGTTTTAAGATATACATGTGTGAATATAATTTATCACGATTTTTGTCATATAGAATAGATACCTAACCAAAAACTAAACTTTATTAAATGATAATGACAGGAGGGGAAATTTTTATGAGCTTTCAAAACCTTTTCACTCATATATTTTACGAAATTATATTGTGGAGATCAATGTGCATTTATCATTAGATCATTCTCCATCATTTGATTACTATCCTTGCTTTTTTGCTATGTATGAGTCGAAATGCTATAGTTTAAATTGGTTTAATCATCCCGCAAAAATTCGCGATGCTTCCCTTTTACGAAACATTAAATGTTTATTATGTACATACATGATTAATAAACGACCTGAGTATTACTACGAGACTGAAATTCGTGGAAGCCTTAAAAATGTAGGTTAAAGATTGAATGTGGGTATTCATTCGAATTTTCTCATTATATTTGATAATTTTATAGAATTTGTTTTGGTATTTTTGCACGTTGGAAAAATTTTGGCCGGTACGTGTTGAAAATTTTAGTGAATGAGAGTTAACGTTGGCGCTTTGGAAATCTGGGTGAATACGAGTCAAATTTTTGCATCATTTTGGCAGATTTGATTGAAACTTTGGATGACATCCTGGAAATTTATGAACATTTGATTGGAAAATATTTTTTATGTAATGTAAAATTGTAGACCATATTATGTCTTTTTGACCAGAAATGAGGGGAAAATTAGTGGTGGCATGGGATTTTTGAAGATCTATGGAAAAATTAAAAGTGCTAGAGGAAGACGTATTGCCGGACCATTATTTTCCGCATTATTTTGTGTATATTTTTTCTGGGAATCTTCTCTTGATGGATGTTGAATTAATGTGTGTAATTTTTTAATTGCTAAAAAATACTTGAAATCGTGAGACAAGTTTTTTAGAAGATGGATAATTCCTTTTCCTGGACAGACAGGAGGCAAAAGATCATTTAAAATTACTGACGAAGAAGAAGGAAAAGTTTATTTTTGATGACAATGTGAATTACAATGTGAATTACCTCAGCCTGAACTCTCTCATGTATACAAAGAGTGACTATAACAGTATCTAGGTAATTATGCTCGAGGTATCCCGCCGGTGCTCTATAACTTTCTATATGTCTACTTTATACATTCACAGATCCCAACATAATAAACACACGAAGGAGCTCTTGGACTCTCACTTTGGAAAAAAGTACATATAACTTTTACCATAAAGTCAGATTGGAGCGTGAGGATATGCCACTCCTGCCCTACAATTTATTACCTCAAATAATGTTTTGTTTACTCGTAAGATTTTAATGTGTTGAGTAAATGGGGCTGAATTATAGGAAAATTAAGCCACTACTGTAGCACATTTATTTGAACACACGTGCGTCCGCGTCCCTTGCTATTCCTCACAGCCAACGATTCCTTGTCTTGGAAAATCATAAAAAAACAGGGAATTTATATGCTAATAACTTGTGTGCTATATATTTCCTGTACATGATATATTTTTGGCATGACCCGTGTATATTTTTTCCCCTTCTCTGGACCTTCTTGTTGGGACGTTTAATTTATTGGGTGGACAAAAGAATAGAAGAAAAAACCTAGAAAAATTTCGTTTAATTGAAATCTCAGATTTTATTTATTACTTGTGAGTAATAACAAAGTTTTGCTGTAAAATAATGGGTGACTTCATTCCATGCACTTTCACGTATGATTTGGTTTATTAACTTACTTTTAGTCGTTGCATTTGAGGTGCAAATCTAAAGTAAAAGGCCTAAACTATTGCGACATCCCTTAAATTCCCTGTATCACTGCAATGAAATTGTGGTTGCATTTATTGCACTTGCAATTATTATTATTACTACTATCTGATAATGTGTTTTTGGAGTGAATGGTGTCTATATGCAATGTCAAAAAAATCTTCTACCCACAGCCATTCCACAGCAAGCCAATGTCACACAAGCGTTTTTCTTCCCATTACAAAAACTTACTCAAGCGAATAATTTTTTTTACAGCGGCGGAGTTTTCCAATGCATCCAATAAAATTTTGCGGATTGTGCAGAATAGTAAAATTGGGGCAAATTTTTGCACATGAGTTTACGCCTTTAAATTTTTGTAGAATGTAACCATACGTTTTGGCCAAAAAAATAAATCCCGTTTTTTGATCAATACAATTTGTGCGTATCTTACACACGGGAAAAAATAAATGGGAATTTAATAAAATTTCCTTGAAAAAATACACATATTTTTAAAACTATTTGCCCATAAATTGGGAGGATGGAATTTTTTCAAGGCCCGTTACAGTGTGGAGAGAGTTGAATTGGCCAAAGTTTCGAATTTATCTACTCAAATTTCAGTATGGATTTCAATGCATTGTCAGTTTTAGTGGGTGAGAACATTTTTTGTTTTATTTTACGAAGGCGAGGCAAATCTATTCCTATAACGGTGTTGACACAATTTTGGGTTAGCATTTAGCCTATAAATTCCTTGGAGAAAAAATTACACTTCTCGAGAGAAAAAGCTCGTTGATTTGTCTTGCAAACTCTGTGACCTGTAAAAAGAAAAATCGAGTTCGAATTATGTAACATTTATTATTATTATAAAATAATAAACGAAATTACAGAGAATAGAGTCATTGAGTCATTATAAAATGAACAATGGAAAAACCATAGAATAAATGTGTGGAAGAAATTGCTGACAATCAGACACTCATTTAAAAAGGAAATCAATAAATTGTCCCTTTGACCCCTAAAATATATCATTAAAATTGACAGAAGGTTGAGTGGATTTAGCTGAGACTGAGAGAGCTTGTGCTACCTAACTACCATAATATTCTGATGTAACCATTTTCCTAGACCACAATATTGCGTCTGTAAACGAGAGTATTTTTTGTCATAACCTTTTTCTCCATTGATTCATTTGATTTTCTCACAAGCACTCCTAACGAGGTGTCACCCTCTCATCCAAGGGCTAATATTTATTTTTTCCTTAAAAACCAATTTTTTCCAGCATCATTCATCACTCATTTTAACTTTTTATGAAAATTTTTTGATTTTTAATCTAAACTTAAAAATTTCAATTTATAAGGTGGACTTGGAGTATGAATATTTAAATTTGTAGCAATTGCGAACATATGAATCAATCAAGGCCCATCATGGGCCAATTTATTGTATTCTCGAGCTTTATCCATAATATAAGCGTAAAAATATTTCGCACATATGTATCGAGTCTCAGATTGTCAGAAATTAACTTGAACAAGTTCACATGAAGGGAGATACGGATTTACAAACGTGGCAGGAGAGAGAAATCCAGTGTGGAATAAGACGCTCATCAGACCGTGGATACAGTCGAGATATGAAGATTAGGTGTTGGAAACCTCCGTAGTTCAACTCGTCCTAGGACAGGCAGGGGGAAAAGGCGAGTTCAGCCCCATTAAACCGCCAGGTCAGCAAAGATGATGGACATGGAACCCTTCCTCGGAACTCCCACCTTAAAATTGCGAATTAGGTTGTAAGGGTCTGGCCATTTAATAGACCTGAATGAACTACTGTTATAATTTTATTAAAATTGTGAATAAACATGGCTCATATAAAGGCCAACACATTTAAGGTGGGAAAAAACCCAGTCAAACATTTGAGAATATTTTGGGTACAAAGGAAATCATTTTTAAGGCGTTACTTTGTCAAATCATATGCAATCTTAGGCAACGACACATTTTTTTTCCAGTGTTGCCAAATATTCTGAAAATTTCAATTTTCGGAGACCCCCAAGTCGAAAATTCGAAATTTTCGGAAAATCCTAAATTTGATATTTTTTGTTAAATCCAAATTCTACGTTAGAAAGTTTGTGACAGGCAAAAAATTTTTATTTAAATAGAGGCATGGATCCCCTAAAAATGTGTCCGGGCAGGTGACACCTCGAGACGAATTCTTGTGAGAAATCCCATAGATCCCAATCCTATGAAAATTCCGCCGATGGAAAATAGCATTTTATTGCTATAATAATTTCATTTCTCACCATTGAAGTTCCAAAAAATGTTTTAAATTGAACGAATTATAAAAAAATATTATGAATATATAACCAAGATAATTAGTGAATAATAATCCTCCACACCACAATAATTGTGCTACTCTCAAGAAATCCATGTCTGGACATGTTAATAGGAATGATCATGGAAAAAGACTTTATCTACCATACAAAATTATCATTACCACATGTGCGTATTGTTTCCCCATTTTTATTGATTTAATTTCATTTACGTTGTAATGATACACACGTTCCAAGGAATTTCCTTCAAAATTCCTTATTATGTGGTGAGACAAAAGTCAGAAATAATCTCCTGTAACACTTTATCACTATTATTTTTCAAGAATATCTTACATTTTTTTCCGCTTTTTCATAGTCTCACACACTCATACGTTTTCAGTGGAATAATAATTCATGTACCAATAATAACATTTCGCACGTTTTTTTCTCAACCACACACTCTCTTACTTTACTTGATCTTTTACACCGCATGTGGTCAGTGCTCTTCTTCTTAATGGACGGCTTTTATTACCTCATTTGATCTCGAGAAGGTTTTTGCATGAAATCTCAAAGAGTTTATATCAGAAAATTATACGGTGCGTCTAATAAGAATGTCATGACAAAGTCATGACTTCACCATGAATCAGGTAGCTAAATGGGGTGAAAGTATCATTTTTTCATTCTCATTTAATTTCAAATAATCCCAACGAAAAACATAGAGACGGTCAGAAATAAACGCAGCAAACCGATAACCTTTGGTAAATTAGTTTGGATCATATAAATATATGGAATATTATGGTCAGCAGATTTTTTCTATAATATCCGAGAATTATTTTGTATTGAAATTTAATGTAACATTTTTCAAGTCAAAGTTGGTATGATTTTCAAAGGAAGTTATGAATACTTTGGTCAGTGATAAGCACAGACCATGTGATTTAATGGAGTTTTTATGTGTAGTAGCAGCACGTCCAATGGTAAATTAGAATAGTAGTTTATGGGTGATTTCCTATGGAAGCGCACGCACGTTTGGGTAAATTACGGAGAAAATGGATGAATTGTGGAAATTTTGAGTAAGATTTAGATTCACAGTTTTCTGACAGTTCTTCAAAGATAGGATTTAAATGACAGTGTTTATGCGTAGAGAAAGTTTTTCGGAATGTTTGGGAGGAAATATTACTTTGGAAGAAATAAAATCGATGAAGGGATTTTGTAAGTTTTTACTTTTTTCAAGTTGAAGATTTAAAATTGCGTGCTATAAATATCTTCAGATTTATTAACCTTTTATTGATAGTTTTTCCTGACGTATTCTTTCGATTGGATTTCCTAGGGTCCGCCGATGTTATGTTAGGGTGGAGAATTAAAAAATTGGGGCATGGATTTTTAAAGTATATGTATATTGGTATATGTATTGGTATTTATGGTAATATGATTTTTAATAAAAGCTCCATTATTATTCTTGAAATGTTATATGATTATTCCAGAGGAACTTAAACGGCTATTATTTGCTTATCTGATTGGAATATAATAAAAACTTATAGGATTTCCCGTCTCCTCTTTCATTTTACTCATTAAAACAGAACACGTTGTTGTGTAATAATGAGTGGGTCCTTAAGACTTGCAATAATCTATAGAACTGCATCTTCCAAGGAGCTCATCACAGCTCAATGAGCTATGACAGTTAGTTCTGAAAGGCCGTAATTTTCCCTTTTAATAATTATTATTGGCATGCTTACTTTTTCATCATTTGAGGGAATGAATATAGAATGGGTTGAAGATAGATAAAATTCACGTATGTAATTCGCAATGAATATACTATGAAATTATCACGCTATATCTTCCCATGCTTAATAAAAATACAAAGTTGAGGAATGAGAATAATTTTAGAAGCCGTTTAGAAGATACAATTGATATGAACAGGGCAAGTTTTAAGGGTAAATAGACAAGCATACCTTGTTGGACCTAAGCTCCATGTAGAATTTCATTTTTGGTCGGTTTTTGTAGAATTTTGACTCAAAATAATAATTTTAGTATACTGAGAAATATGATTAATTTTTTTAAGATAAGAAATTAACTTGAACTTTTCCTTGATTTATTGACTTTGCCTATAACAAAAGCCTTACTTTAGATTTGAGCCTGGTTGTGTAGCTGTAATGGAATGAGAATGCTTTCTTATGTGTAAGAATAATGAAATGCTCTGAAAAGAACCAGAATTTGAGAAAGAATCATACCAATTGTTTATTCTATTTTTCTATTCAATCTAAAAAATATGGTAAAGAAAAAACCGAATTTTTTAAAGACAAAATAATTTTCCTGGTATTTTTAAAAGTACATACATTTTAGCGTTAATAATAATAATCACTTATTATGAAATACATCATTATGAAGAAGGAAGAACTTGAACAGTCATTTGATTAAGCTTGGAAAGTTCATACAAAAAAAAGTCAAATCCGCATAAAATCTATATATTTAACCGAGGTATCCCGCATTGTAACCAAGACCAGCAGCGCCAAGACCTCCCAAGCCGGCTATAAAAAAACACAAAAATCAAAACTAAAAATTTGTCCTCAAAAAACTCAAATTCCTTCATTTTATAGAAACTTACTGTAACCAGCATTGTATCCCAAACCACGGTATCCAGTTCCAGCAAGACCATTGTATCCACCAAGACCACTGTAACCCAAACCATTGTAGCCACCAAGACCAGCTGTGTAGCCCAATCCGCTGTACCCGCTGTATCCAAGTCCACCGTATCCACTGTATCCACCTAATCCACTGTACCCAGCTGGGTAACCACCATAGCCAGCATATCCCAAGCCACGATCTATACATTTAAAATAAAATTTTCAAAATTTTCAAAACAAGTCAAATTTCCCGCCTTAAAAAAATTTCCACTCACTGTAACCACTGTAACCCCCATAGCCTCCAACTCCATATCCGCCATACAAGTTACCTATAAAAAATATCTCTACTTTTGAAAAACCTTCAACTTCCTAAAAATTTCATTTTCCAAAATTCTCATCATACCCTCAGCCGTGTCCAATTTCTCCTTCTTCTCCACCGCAGCAGCTGCAGCAGCAGCGACGAAAGCCAAAAGAGCAATTACAGCCTAGAACCAAATTAAAAAATGAAGAGGCTCTCAAAATTTCGTTTGTGAAATGAAATCAAAAGAAATTTATGAACTGATAAAACAATTTTTTTTAAATTTCAGAGATTTACCAAAATTTTTGCCATTTTAAAGATTGGAGTAGTTTTTCTCAACAAGAAAAAACAGGTGTATAGGAAATGATTGGTTGTTGTAAGTTGAACCAGTCAAATGTTTCTGATGTCTGTCTGGATCTTTGAGCCGGCTTTATATACGAATCGGCTAGAAGGGCATGAATGGTTCTAATTCATTCTTACTGCACGTCTTCCTTCATTTCCATTCACCTTTCCTCACACATACTCCAATATATGAGATGATACATAAAAATAGTGCAAGTACCCTCATACTATATGTAGCATGTTAATGTCACCAATAATGACTGGAGGGAAATGTGTAATTAAAAGCACTTCTTCTTACACCTTAGAAGATCTACCCATTCTTATTATTATCATTTTAGCAAATTATCAAGAGTAATAAAATCCCTATAAAAATCTTTTTTCCTTCCCCTTGACTGTATAAATGAGCCTCCTATACCTGTGTACATTTTAGATATATGTATATAAGAAAAGGTGTGAGAAAAATAGCCATGGGTATAATTCAGAAGGTGAACAGAGGATTCTTTCGTTACGTAAAGAAAAAAGTGGGTTGATGAGGATTAATGTAAGAGTTTTTGACATAGACACCACCACACACGTTATGTTATACGTGAGAGGTGTGTTTACACTTACACCCCATGATCTCTCTCTCTCTCTCCTTCAAAACAAATCTATGTATAAAATGTACTTTCTAGTATATAGAATTTTCTAGGACTCTCCATCAATTTAAATCATGTCAAATATAAATTTTCTACAAGAAAAATTATTTTGAGGGAAAAAACCATTAGAAAAAAATAGCTCGTTATTTTAAATATTAAAATTTCCTTACCATTACATTTTTTTGCTCTAATAAAAAATCCTCCCTGTACGATATATCGTGGGGTAAATTATTTTAAAGGAAAAATCATCTCCTTTAACGTGAATCAATGGGGACAATATATTATAAATGATGGGCACGATTTTAAGGTGTGAGCACACACGCACTAGTCTGAGCTATAGATTTATTACGGAGATACATGTGTTTTATTCAGGAGTGTGTGAGAATTATTGTAATTATTTTGAAAATCCCTAAAAATCCTCGAAAAAGCATTTTTTTCCTTATTGGTCCAACTGAGGGCATTTTAATTACGTGTATGCACATATGTATTGACTATGCACAAGTAAAAGTAAGCAAACTAGCCATGCAAATCAATTGCAATGGATTCACACATGCTGGCAATTTAAATTATTGTTCAATAAAATAATACGTTTAATTTCTTTTAGACACATTATTTAGATATATGGAGGATTTTAGGAAAGGATTTAATGCACAAAAGGGTCTTTTAGCTTTGGAACATTTACATTTATTAGTCAGCTTTTCAAGTGAGATGTTACGACTCGATCCATTATATTACTCCATTTATTTTGACTTTAAAAAAAATTATACAAAGAGTAAATGTGTCAGTTTGTCTCTCCTTTTCGCTTTTCATATATAAGAACCATGTAATTAAATGTATATGTTAAGTTATCAGGAGGATGACCAGCAAATGTTTTTTATTTCATGGGCTTCAAATGCATTCTCTTTCTCTCTCGATTCCTTAGCTCGTATGCATTTTGACCCCCAACATGCATTTTTCTGGGTAGTTCTTATATTGGAAGGGTTATTTTTTTTAAACCACAGCAGGAGGGATATTTATTTAGTCAGGTTTATATTTATATAAATTTAAATAAAAATAATAATTATTGTATACAAAGAAGACCATTTAAAATGGTACCACTTAAGTATGAAATGATATAAGAGCGTTTTAGCTCAGGGCTACTTTAACACAGATGGATCTCCCACAGAGCTGGATTTTTAGGGGATACGATATGAAATAGACGCTTTGAAAATGACTAATAATAATTTTAGGAATGTCATGTGTGACGGAATGGTTCAAGAGTAATAATTTTTATTGTCAAGCTCAATTTTTCCAATTGAGCTTTATAAATAAGAATATTCGGAGATTTTTTGATATTTTATATGTGATTTTGGTGGTTGGCACAGTAATTAAATTTATTCTTTAATCCAACAAAGAGTCATTGGTAATTTTGGGGAGGAAAATATGGTGAAAGATAGACAAGGCTTTGTTTAAATTTTCTGCACAATAATGTTACAAGATGGGATTTATAATGAAGATATGCACTTGATGAGAGACGTTGTATGATAATAATTATTTTAAAGGATTGATTCTTCACGGTTCCATAAAAATCTCAAGGAAAATTGGATGAGTGAGGTGGGAATTGTTTCCTTATTTTATAATGGGGAATTTGGATATAAAGTCAATTTTCTTCTTCTTTCTCAAGGCCTTCTACTTTTCTGAAGACGGTGCGCGGTGTCAGGTGTAGGCACGACTTCCGAAGTCGGTTGTGGGAGAATAAGCATGATGTATTAGTAAAAGCTGTTATACTTGCTCGTTTGACTCATCTTCAGGTGATGTGACAGATGAAAGGGAAATTACTATTTTTTTTCGTACATACATAGGTTTTAATGGGTGCCTTTTAAGTAATGATGTGCAGTGTTAGTTTATTTGCTTGTTTGTATAGGGTGGGAGTTAATTATAGTGACTCAAGCAGTGTACATTTTTCTGTGGGAGATTTCTTATAGTACGTCCACTTTGAGGATTATGCTCTCCATGTGATCTCAGAATGAGACGCTGAGTCTGAGAGAGTAAGGATTTTGGAAGGAGGATTTATTTCCAGGCTTGAATCAAATGTTAATATTTTCATGGAGGTTGATATTATTGTTTCTTAGTTATTTCTAATATGGTAAATGATTAATTGTATATTCAATCAATCAAGGGAAACCAAGGGCCAATTTATTGTATTCTCGGGCATTACTCATAATACAAGCGTAAAAAAGTTACGTACATTTATATCGAGTCTCAGATTGTCAGAAATTAACATACACATTTGTTCATTGTTAGTTTATTTTTCAGTTTTAAATTGTTTTATTTGTAGGTATTTTTGTTGTACTTATGACAGTTTTTGTGAGCAAAGGAGAGCCCTGCGTTTTAGGCAGATCTAAAACTAGGAGAAATGTCACTCACATAAGAATCCATGGCAATGGGAGCCATTTTAGCAATATTGTTGATTTGAATCTATTCATCATCTAACGCATGTCCCAGCTTATTTGATTTTGTGACTTATAAATATTTGAAGTATTTCCACCATTATTGTAAATCAAGAGGAGCAATGTATTCGGTCTGAGAATGTGAGACAGAGGGAGAGAGGAATAATGCATAGGAAAAAATCTAAAGTAATATTTGGACAGTAAAAGTTTATAGTAACTAAATTTAATGTGTAAAATAGCTTTATGTTAAAATACATTAAATATGTTGGTGAGATAATAATTAGTCTATTTTTAACTCTGTGCTTTTCAATGTTGAGAATAACATTGAAAAATTTGGACAGAGTAGGTAAGTTTGTCTTTGTTAGTATACTCGGTCATATAGACTAGGGCTTTGTTGAAGGGTAAAGATTATTTTGTGGAGCTATCCAATTATCACGGACTAAAATTGGACAGGTACTATTACTTTTCTGTATCTATTTATTTGCTAAAGCTAAAGAAAGTTTGGTAGCTATAGTGGTAGCAAAGGATTTTATAGTTTTAGTGCATGGTATTTAAATGGTGGGTAGTTCTCATATAGCTCTGTAATATATTTACTACATTAATTTGGCCTTTTGCGAGGAAGTGGGATTTTACCAAGAGGGAAATAAAATTTAAAGAGTAACAAAAATTTTGGGAATAGTAACAATTTGTTGATTCTGACAGAGCTGAAATAATTATTATTGAAAATATAGCCAAAACCAAATTTTGGGGGAAATGACTTATTTTTTGGTGGAATTCCATCAGAATTTGACACAGTGCTAATAACAATAAAGGTATGGATTCAAGCATCCTTTTTGGCCAATGCTAATGATAATACGACTGGAAATTCAATCAAAAATATTAAGTTGACTGATTATTCAATTATGTAGAAATAAATATTCCTGGGTGAAACATTTACTAAAACAACATAAAGGATTTTTTAGTCCTTTAAAATAGGTGACTTTGTACATTTAATTTTCATTCTATTTTTCTTTTACAGAGACAGAGTGTTGTGCTTTTATTATAGTACGCCTTTTCCTTGATTCAAGAAGATCACGGTTCCGTTTGGGCAAACATCTTAGTTAGCTCTTCTCCACCTTTGTGTTTTCACTTGGTATTTTCCCAGGTGGAAAGTAGTAATAATTCTTCATAGACAATACAAGTTTCGAAAAAGAATTACTGAATGAAGTCATTATCTCAGCAATTCGGGGTTGTTATAGAATCGCGTATAACCACTTGTACAATTAGTGTGATTAATACTTAACAACTTAACCTTAACTTTATATTGATATTCAAAATTTTGAAATTATGTGCTGTGTCGAAAGGCAAACGTCAGAATGACGTCAGTGAAATAAAATGTTTCTATCTCTTTCTCTCCCGAGCTAAAAACAAAAAAATCATAAAAGAATCAGCATTTGGTTTAATGAATGTATATATGTCCACTTGCAGAAATATTGACATTTGAATTTGTAACATCACAAAAAAAATATTTAAAAAATACATAAAATATGTACGTAAATAAAAAAGCGAAGACTTCCCAAGGGTGGTTTATCCTCTACAGTAAAACCAGTTAATTTCTTAGTCCTGAAATTCCAGTAAACTTGTTCATTAATAATGAATATATGTAATAATTCACTTATATAGTAATAGCACATTAACCTTATTTACCTTGAGTACATATATATATGCACATAATATGCATATTATGTAATATAAAAAAATTAGGGGGAAACTTTTACAAGAGATGATAAAATTGAGTAAACATTTTTTCTCAAGGCCGATAAATAATGAAATAAGAAAAGTGAATAAGAATGTCGACGGGAAGGGAGAGCTCAGAGAAATTGTGTGTTTTAACTAAAGGTTAATTGCACACGTATGTAGGCTCAAATGATTATACAGTAAAAAAAAAGTATTAGAGGAATTGATATTGGGAAAACAATGTCATCCAAATATTGGTCAATACACTTAAAATTCGTACACTTGCTATAACCTTGGAAAATAAGAGAGGACACAGAAAACATTGAGACAGAAACTATTTTTAATAGTTCTGTCTTCATTTCCTATAATATTTTATAAGGTAGGCTAAATAGAGAATTTTTTGTTTACGGATCGTTATGAGCATATAGTTATTCATATTTAGTCATGATTTCATTTTGGCATAAGTAAAGTCTTGAGCCTTATAAAATCTCAACTAATTTTAAGCATAATAAATTTTCCCCTTTATTTGTATGTACATGTTGAAATTTAACTTTCAGTGGCGGCTTCAGAGCCCAATAGACACAGAGTTGTAGGAATGTAGGTACAAGAGAGCTTCAGGTAATTTCTCATTTCCCCACCCAAAGTACCGGGGGTCAGTTTAAGAGGTCATACCCGGGGAATGTAATAAAAACATTTTTGTTTGCTCAAAATAATTTTTGCTACTCTTATTTTTTAAATTAAAGCTTTCCTTATTTCAATTTAGTGTTAGAAAAAGCTGTGAATGAAAATTCCGGTTTTTTATGTTGAAAATATTTTGTGCAATAATAATTATTGTTGTCATATTTTAAGCACCTTGCAGGATAAAAACGTGGATTTTTCCAAATTATTATTATTGTAAAAAAATGTTAAAGTTTTGCAAATGCGCGGAATTTTTTTACCTATAACATCACCTATAGCAGAGGTATAGAGATATTTAAAATCCTATTTGCCTGCAAGGAATGTAATGGAGCGATACCTGGAAATCACTTTTTCATTGTTTTAGTTGTCTATACGGTTAGGTGACTAAAAGCAAAAATTAACCCTGCGTTAAGTGCAGGGAGGGAAAACATAGAAAAACATACACACACAACGAAATTTACAGCTTACCCTGTGTTTAGAGTCCGTCAAAAGTTTTACTAGAGAATCACTACGTTAGATTTTTCCTTCACGAATTACTTTTTTGTATGTGTTATCTTATCTAATCTTTTCTTCACACGGACTATAAACGCGGAATTTGCATGATATTGCACGAATCATCTAGTGAAACTGCAAAAACGACCGACTCTAAACACAGGGTTAGAAAAGATATTTGCTACTTTCTAAATGAATTCCCATCTTCATACATATTTTTTAAATGCTGAAAATACATACTGCCGTTTCTTCTATTACTTTTCTTCTCTCATTCCTGTATAAAATTCCCTGCTTTTCCCTGCGTTCCTATTCTGCAGCATAAAAGTAGTAAATCAGTATTAATTTTAAACTTTAAAATTATTTTCACGAAGGGCGCTTAAAATAGCAAGGAAATGAGAGAAAAAATTACAAAACAATAATGATAACAAAGCAAATAGAAAAAAGTACTAATGAGCAATTTAAACTCACATCATTTCCATGCCAGGGATAAATCTCAAATGATATTTTGCCGAATTCTTCCTATGACTATCCAGTCCACAAGTTGAGGATGTCCCTATAATTTCCTCACCTTTTCAAATCCACGGGGTCACATGTGAACAGGCCTTCCATCCTTTCGAGGTTTTTCACTTCTTCTCTGGCCTCTCTGGGGTTTTGCCAATACTACACTCACAATCTCCAAATAATACGATGCTTTTGTATTTCTCACATGTAAATTTCAAGTCAGTCCTCACTCTACACGTTACTTTGCCTTTCATCTTGGTAAAAGAATATTGAGACAGAATACACTCCTACATTTTATGGACACTCACGGATCTTAATAAGGAGAGAGGAAATGAGGAAGGGTGGAGGAACCGGATGTATTGCATTTAGCTTTATATTCTTAAGAATTTTTCCTATATTTTTTATCCTGAGATTTTTTTCAAAGGGGCAATTCTCCTTAAGAGTAGAGGCTGTAAAGGCAAAGTTGTAAATATGGGATTTAAATATAGAAAGAAATCCATTAAAAATACAGTTTGATTAAAAAGCCTTGGAAAAAATTTCCCTACTTTGGCAAAAAAAATTTCCATTCAGTATAATAACATTAGAGCTTTAAAGAACAATGGATGAGGTTTGATGTATGTATGATTTAGTAGTAGTAGTAAATTACAAAAATTATTTTATTTGTAACTTATTATAATTAGAAAAATGCAAGAGGACAAAATATGCTAGGAAATCAAGAGGAGCTACAATGGTAGAGTTGTATGAAAAAAGATGGATGCCTCTCGGCCCTTTATTGAATGATAAGGCACATAAAGAATTGTATCCAAAAATTTGAAAAACGAGTAATTACAATCCAATTAACAAGATTTTTGGTTATAAAAATACAAAAGGTTTGAAGGTTATGAAGACAATATTTTCCCAGTCCATATAAATGCTACAGCTTATAGTAAAATGCAGAGGAAGAGAAGATGAGCTTCTTAACCGAGATATCCGTATCCGCCATATCCCAAACCGTGTCCTCCGTATCCACCTAGACGGCCTGAAAAATCCATTAAAATTTCATAAAAATTTCCCTTACTAAAAATAAAATGTTCAACTCATATCCCACCCTTTTTCATATGACTCACCATATCCGCCATAACCCCCATATCCCAAACCACGGTATCCACCATAACCTCCATAACCTCCATAACCTCCGATTCCGTGTCCATATCCGCCATATCCTCCACCAAGACCTCCATATCCGAGTCCACCATAACCAAGACGTCCTGAAATGAAAATTTTATTTTTTTAGAGATAATTAATTAGGTTGTTAAAAAAATCCGGGTTTCAAAAACTTTTCTTACCATATCCTCCATAGCCGCCAATACCATGGCCTAGACCAGCATAGCCAACTCCATAACCTCCATACAAGTTACCCTCAGCGGTCTCCAATTTCTCCTCCTTCTTTTCTTCGGCAGCCAAAGCCAAGGCAATGCAAGCGAAGAGAGCAACGAAAGCCTGAAATATTAGAAGATAATTTAGCCCTTAAAATTCACAGGTTTTTAAACTTTTTGAAAAAAGTTTTTTAATTTTTGGAAAAAGTGGTTTCAAATTTTAGTAGAAATTTAGCTTTAGAAAAGAAATTCGAGGAAAAATTATTTGTATGGTTAAAATTTATAGCTCTAGTGCTTTGGTAGAAATTCCTTGGTAAAATACGATGAGAGGAGAAATATCACTTACAAAGATTTTTGCCATTTTGTTGATGATATTTATTTGTTTTGGGATTCTTTGATTTGTTTGAGACTGATGAGAGAGCTAAGTTTGTTCTGATGTCTGTCGGTAGTTTGAGTCCGCTTTATATACGATTTGTGGGGAAGGGCACAGAGTCATTCGTCCATTTAATTTTTCCATAATAATTTTAATTCACCTTTGCCTTCATTGTGAATTGATCTACCTCTCAGTCAGCCGGAGTTACACATACATAAATCTAGAGCTATTGTTAATCCTTATTATTGTATCATGCATATTATACGTACATGAAAAGGGATAAAAAAACACAAGTGAGTAACAAGTGCATGCGACAGGCAGGTACGTTCCGTTACCGAGAGTTACCACTACTATAAGGTATGACCCTAAGGTACTTTTTTTCGTAATAATAATATCCCTACTTTAGACACTACTACACCCTCAACAAGTCAGTCACAACACACTTCCCACCATTATCTCTCCAAACCATGTGCAAATATATTTATTGCACTCACATATAGTCCAACCACATTCAAATACTCAGCACTACAAATATGTATATACATATATACTATATACAACAACAAAAGTAAGAATACCATAGTAAACAACAATGGAACAACTCATGTAACATGTCACATAATCCTGTATATACGGATACCGTAAAAATACCTACATTCACGACGACATGCGACAAAAAAAATTTTTGTATATAATTCTTACCATTACAAAAAAGAACAACAAGACAAGACTCTTTCCTTTAATGTGCAGAGATTCAGGTAGGCATTTGAGCTCAATAATTGTGTGTGGCTATGGAGAGGAAATCCACAATCCGCGTGCATTCCACGTTCTTAACTATTGAGAGCATTACATCCATTACACTTGCATTTTCCTTCCAATTATTATTATTACTAAATCCATTTTATGTCATCGGGGAAAATCAATGGGATTTTACATGTATGCCATTATATCTACATACAAAAAAGTAAATATATGAGCAATCTTGGCCCTTATAATATCAACATAGAGCAAAAAAGCTTTGAATCAGATCAGCTTTTTTTTCTTTGCCAGAGGCTGCTCCTGCTCTTGCTTTTTGCTATACTTTATACTGTAAACATTAAGTTGTAACAATAACACGAAAAAAAATCCCATTAAAACTAAGTGCCATATCGAATTTCCATTAACATAGAAAAATCCACAGTGAGTTTCCAATCAATAAGTCTATAATTGAAGTTCTTTGCAGGACTTGTAAAAAACACGTTGGAAATTAGTACTTTATTTCTGATGGATTTTATTATGCAATCATGGCTATGTGGCTATACTCAGCTTGTATTTTTGAATGACTTTTATTTCAAGGGCTTTGGAGTGTGCGAGGTTTGATTTTGAGGTGCTTTGAAAATATCATGTTTTTACATTATATTTTCTATGCTACTTATTATAGGTTGGAAAGTCCGTGTTAAAATTAGGTGATAAAAAATGAGCTAAAAATATTTACTTTTATTTCCGGATATTTTTTTGAGGGTATCATCAAAATATAGGTATTTAGCATTGAGATTATAAATGCAGAGTGGTAAGAAAACGTTGAGGGTGAAATTCGTGGGAAATTGGATGACGAAAATGTATATGCTTTTCGTACTATGTACAATAATATGAATGGTACGGTACTCAAAATTATCTTTGCCCTTTAAATTTTGAGGTACTCATATTGAATAATAACCATTAGGTTTTTTGAAGGATGATCATGTGTAGTAATTTAATATTCCTGAGTGAGTCCTGTTTGGATGTCCCTGCGGTCTAGAGGGTTCATCCGGCCCAAGATTATAAGATTTGAATTTTATATATATAAAGCCTATGGAAGTTATATAGAAATGTGTATAAGTCTAGAATGATTTTATGATTATTTCCTTTATGCAATAATCTCATGCTTTTGTTTCTTATAGATTTAATTTACTAATTTTTTTGTCTTACAATGTATGCAAATACACAATAGAAACTTTAATAATTTATTATGGAAGGTATAGAGATACAGAAGGAGCTTATATTTTTGCAGGTGAAATTTAGATGGAGAGGAGCAGACAATCCCATGGTAAATCCCCAATGCCGAGAGATAAATGTTGAAATCAATTATTAATTGCTTTAGTCTTCAGTGAATTTAAATGAGAGAGACAAAACATATGTGAAGCCCTAGTTATGGATTGTAGGAGAGAAAAAATATAATAATGTAATAATAAAAATTAATTATAGAGTAAAAAAAGATTTTTACCATTTCTTGTAACTTCACTCATTGACTTAACAATTGCTCGTAATATTGGAGGTACAGTAGTAGATATGCGAAATGCAGTAGTAATTATAATGAAGAGGTAATAGAACCTAAGAAGGCCTCTCACACCATTTACTTGATGAGAGAAGACCATTTCTAAGCTTTCGTATGGTAAAGGCTATCAAATGTCTTTTAGTACAGTGGATTTTCCAATGAGTCACTCTTTTACTAACTTGACTCATTTGATAAAGGTTATTGGATTTGAGGATTGACCATAGTGGTGTAAGTCCTGTTCCCATTTAGGATTAAATAATCTTGGGACTTTAATATATAGAAAAAAGTGACTTTTTCCATAAATCTTTATGATTGGGAACATTCTTGGGTCTTGTATTTTTTCTAATATATTTAACACTTGGCAAATATCCCATAAACACCTGCTTTAAAATAAAGGTGTGAATGGAAAATACCAATTGGCAATGTTATTGCACATCCTGTGTGTATATTTGTGTATGTGTGTGTTTTTTATTGTCTCTTATTATGTAATTCACAGGTGTATTGCGTGGAGAAAGAGGGATGCATTTCATATCATGTTAATTAATGGGGATACATATGACTATTTGTTTTGAGACATTGTGAAACCATTACACTGGCAATGTTTCCGTTTCCCATAAGCTTCCGTCACCTCCATTGTAAAGGCTCGTTTGACCATAGATCTTTAATTACACGTGCGTTTCTTCGCTTCGTATGTATTTATATTTATTTTTATCATGAGATTGCAAATACATAAGGAGCTATGTATTTACAAGGGTTTTTATTATGTACGTTCAAATACATAATATGGTGGAGCAATTTAGTTATATGTAATTTGCTTGTACATATTTATTTGGTTTTTTAGCGTATTTTTATACATTTGTGTACATATATATACGGGGTGGTATGCTAAAACCTATGCTTATACGTGTATGTACATATGCAAAGGCAGTTGAATGCTAAAGCGTATGCTTATACATGTATGTACATATGCAAACGCAGTTGTACATTTAAAGCGTATGCTTATACATGTATGTACATATGCAAACGCAGTTGTATGCTCAAACGTATGCGTATACGTGTATGTACATATTTATACGCAGTTTTGTATTTAAGCGTATGCTTATACATGTATGTACATATGTATACGCAGCTGTATCTATGAATATGCACATGAATTCAAACTTGTATACTTTAACGTATGCTTATGCATCCGTGTTAATATGTATCTTTACAAACTTTGCTTGTAGTATACAAAATTTCAAATCTTGTCTTGGCCGTTTTAAAATAATTCAAGAACACTTGACTTGGAACAATTGAATAAATTTCGAGACTCTGGAAAAAACAAAGTTTTCCAATGCCCATTCTTTCTCACGACTGTACACTCTATAAAAATAATTCTAAACAAAATCCCTAATTCAATTTTACACATGCTAATTGCCATACATATTCCTTTGAATATAAAAATGCTCAGTAACTGAACAAAATTGAAAGTAAAGGTTCATTCAAGGAGCTTGAATTTTATGTATCTTTACTGCATGCATTTATTTTCATAGGAAATAAATCAGAGAATGTACATAATAAATGTTCATTCCACCACATTTCTAGTAGTGCTAAAATGGAGGGATTTATTTAATGATTTATTTACCTTTTAGTTACACATTCTATACATGGGCAGATATTTCTATCCTTTGCATTCATTCCTTCCAAAAGTGAACAATAATAATAATTACGACGTGCACACATGCGATGTTACTACAAATTGCTACTCTAATTTATGACCTTGCATGCATGCCTGGTTTTTTATTTACTTAATTTTCAATTATTTGTTATCACATACATAGCTATTACCAGAACATGAGTCAAAAGCTTTGGATTTTTACAAGGTATTGTTATCATATCAGGAGAGTTACAATTAAGAGAGTTTTTTTCTGCATTTGTTTACAATTTATCCAAAAATTCTATAATTTGCTATGACTGAGAAGACAATGGAACTTCATCGTAAATATTAAGCTGACGCTCAGTTAAAATTTCTGTTGACAATAAAGCGTTTCGAAAAAATAAACAAATTAAAAACTCAACACTCTCCTCATTTACTTTTAGTTTCCTCCAACAAAAGTAATATCAATGTCACTAAACTCTTGAACATCTCATTGCTCTTGAATGGTAATAATTATTATTGTTTTTTAAAAGTCAAAACAAATTGAGGGTAAAGAATAAACAAGTAATTCGGAGGAATATTATGGAAAGTTTTATTTGAAAAATATTTGTGCTGATTTTTTTTAAAAAGAGGATGTTTTCTCAAATAAATAGCCTCAATGATTTCGTTAATGATTAATTACATGGCTAGACAAAGTTGACAGGGGCATGAAAGACGGTCGTGCTTTTGGTTTACTTGTGATGTGTGTATGTATTACTTTTCTATGTGAAATGTCCATGGTTGCTTTCATTGTTCTAAAAAAATGTAGAATTTATTTATATACATTACAGGTTTTGGGAGAGCTTTATGCAAGAACAGGATGATGTATCATGTTCACGACCAAATTTTATATAATGGTAAAGTATATGAGAGTAAATAGGATCCTTGAAAAAGAGTGAAATATTAGTGCATGACTTGACTCTCTTGAAATTCCGTGTAAATCTCACGCTATATTAAAAGAGGATACAAAATAAGGAATGATTCTTTAGTGAAATTTATATCCCATACATATTAATTAATTATAAGGAACAGGCCATTAATAATTTTTTTATAGAAAATTTTCTATGTAGCCTTATTTTAAGGAAGTATTGAATTCCTAGCTCATACATATAGTTTAACCTTAAAAAATAAAAGCAAAATTTTCTCACATAAGTTTCCCTCGCTTTTAGTACTATAAAAACATTTGGTTAAAAAATTATAAATAAGCAATTAAATTCAATAACGTTCCAAAACCAAAGTCCAAATTCATTACTTTAAAATCTTAAATTTTTGTACAATTTGAAATAATATCATATGCTAAAATTCGAAATGAGCTAAATATTTACATGAGTGAAATTGCAAGAAATGCTTTCATTTTTATCAAATCTGAAGGGTTAAAATGCAAAATGAGTTTAAAATTTACATGATTAAAATTGCAGATATTGCTGTAATTTTTTTATCAAATCTCAAGGGCTAAAATGCAAAATGAGCTAAAAAATTAAAAGAGTAAAATTGCAAAAATTGCTTTCATTTTTGATCAAATCTCAAGGGCTATAATGCAAAATATACTAAATATTTTTACACGAGTAAGATTGCCAAAATTGCTCTAATTCTTTGCTCAAATCTCATATAGAATGGGCTAAAAATTTATCTAAATAAGATTGCAAAAGCTGCTAGATTGTTTTATTTTTTTAAATTTACATATTTGTATATGTAAATTTAATAAAATTTAATTAATTTGTATATGTATATAGGATTGCATTTAGCCATTTGTATAGTTAAAAAGCATAATTAAAAGTAAACCAAAATGATGTTATACTGTGTCATTTGGCAAATACCATAGCGGTATCAGTGAAAAATAAAGTTTTTCTCTCTCTCTCATCTCCATAGGATATAAATACACGCATTTTTAGTTACGCAAAAATCATTTAAAAAAATTAAACTAGGCCAATGTCCGCTGATGTCAATGTGCAAGGTGTAAAAATAGGATGGGAGTTCAAAGGAGAGTAAGACCAAGGTTTCAACAAAAATGTTGTTTCATTCCTCATTCATTGAAAAAAATATCATTTATTGTTACATTAGAATATCGATTAGTGGTGTAGTTGCATAATTTACAATGGGATTTAGACGGGACTTTTCCTATATGAAAACATTCAAAGAATTTGCTTTGTAATTTACACATAATGTACATATATGGAAAAGCAGCGAAGGAAATGAGAATAGACTGAACCAAAAATGTCAATAGAAAAATAGCCTATTTTGCAACGTTCATACTGACCGTTCCACTTCAATAGACTTTTACTCTACGTGAGTTAATCTATCTCCGTGAAAAAAAAGCGTCTTGACAAAGTCAATGGTGTAACTTCCAATTGGACATTTCAACAATCATTCCTATATTCGTTTCCATTTAAATGTCAACAGCTTTTTATTTCTTGAGACTAAAAATAAAACTTATTGCAATAATTAATTTAATTCCTTCCCATTTATTTTTCTTATCAAAATCCAAATTGACCAATCCTCTATCTATTCTTAGCTTCCTATGTTAAATATACATACTACAGCTAAAAATGAGAAGGTACATTTGGTCACCTTATGCACTACATAGGATTTTTATTATTCTTATTATTGTCACAGTAAAATTATCCACAGCAAGTCAGTGACATTACGGCAAGATAGGGAAGTTTTTAGGATTTGTTCCAGTTAATTTCCCATAACCAATTCCGTCGTGACTGGGACATAAAAATCCTCCATCTTTTCAGCATCGCACATCGTTTTCGTATAAGACAAGTGTTAAAAGATGATTGAGCGTGGGTTTTTCTATAAGAAGGGAATGTAAAGCCGGAACTTCTATTAAAAAATTTCACGAGTAAAAAAAATTACTTTAAATTCAAGAAAGAGCTTCTCGTATAGCTCCAGGACGTTGTTGTTGCTAGAACAAAATCAAAGGTTCCTGGGACATAGAAAATTGAGCAAATTCATATATTTTGGGCTAATTCAATTTCACACATTTTTCCAAGTACTTTTAGTATAACTCCCTTTCTATAGTAGTTACATTTTATAAAGCTCAAGTTATAAATTGAGGCTTAAAGTGAGAGTAATTAAAAATATTAGTGTGGGGTGACTCCACAAATGGCATTTCACTTTTTTTATCATGTCAACAAGAAAGCTCGCACTACATAGCAGAGAGCACCTTACGGCCCCATTCAAGCTTTCAGAGAGAAAAGTCTTTTGTATTTTGTTTTGTCTGCGTGTGGAATATAATAATAATTATTATATATTTATATGTTTACGTACATAAGAGATTTAAGATTTTCGTTAAATTTCAATGTAGTGAGAGAGAAGGAGAGAGATGAAGTAGTGTTGGAGTCAGGCAGGGGTGAAGAATTGAGGGTGGTAATTTTTTAATAGGCAAAAACTTTTTCTTATTAATCTTTTTTTTATGCACATGCTTTAAATAATAGCACATGTATATGCAGACGTTCATAAAAGAACGTGCGTTTACTATGCACCTGTACATTTTTTTGCGCTCATTTAAATACGCGTATTTATTTAGACACCTCTCTATATTTTTGTAAGGTTCATTTATATGGATATGTATTAAACATGTGCAGATGCATATATGCTTGTACATCCATTTATGGTTATATTTTTCTACATTTATTTACATGTACAGTATTGTATTTAAAGGAGGATTGGTTGGAGCAAGCTAAGCCTATTGTTGAAAACAACTGGCAAGGGATTTTATCTGGACATGAAATCAGGATATTTTAATGAGGCAGATGGTGTTTTTGATGGGAGATGATGAGCAAGTGGAGTAATAAGTTAAAGAACCTCCTCTGTCGTAAGATAAAATCATGGGATTTTATTGAAAATACATTCTTTCTCTCTCAATTCTTAACTCTTGAAAACTCTCGTCTCCCAACAATAATTAAATCATGGACGAGACTCAAAAATCAACAGTTAATTACACACATGGATATTTTTACAATCTTTTAAAACTAACTGACTCAGTGCGAACTTAATTACTGAAATGTTAATTTTTTCAAAAGCTTCTCACCCTTGAGCCTGCGGCCGATGCAGTGATGAGTGTGCTTTTAGTTTCATAATAATTAATTACTATTGTATAGGAACATGATTTTTTACACAAGATCAATTATTGTAATCAAACCTTCAAAAAGAGTAAAACAATGTGTGTATTTCTATAGAACAAATACAGTACTAAAATATACTTTAAAAAATTACTAGCTTATTCCATGCTTGACCTGTGCTCCAATCCTCATCTTGAGATTATCAGTAGCAAATTATCATTGTTTTGTTTTTTTTTTAAGAATAGGAAGAAATAAGTGTAGAGACTCAATAGGGATGTACAACGATGTAGAACTTATACGCAGGTGGGCATGACAAAAGAAAGGCTCAATTATGTATTTATCATATTGTTTCCCACCAAGGAATTACGACAAAATGATGATGAACCAAATGTTATGAAGTACAATGTTTTTTAAGTATGGGAGTGTGTGGGCTTTGGAAAGATTCGATTGGTGATTGTATTTTATAATAATTAGAATTTCATGAAAAATCTCTGACATGGATCTTATACGTTCAATCTTTATCTTCATGTATATAAATACATACTAAAAGATGTGAGGGCTCCGTACTACTCCCTACGTTATTCCTCTATGCTTTGAGCCCTATATGTTTACTTATTGTGCGAGGAAAATGTATCCGTAGATTACATTTTTGTGATACTTTTTAACCTAATAATATTATTGTATAGTTCGTATGTAGGGAAAACTTATTATTATTTGCAGAATGATTATTTAAGGTATCAGGTTTGAAATGGACGTGTAGTATAATTTACATGAGAACAATCATCCATCATAATCACTCTTACCTCACCATTAATAATTTTAAGTATTTATCCCCACACATCTTTTCCCCATTTTCATAATATAGGAAAAATTAGAGTTGGAAAATTATGGGAGTTATTCAAGCTATTGTAATAGGAATGCCAAAAGTTGGGTTTAATTACATTAAAGGGCGGAGGTGTAGTAAATAATAGGAAAGTAAACCAACAAATTTGTATTTTAAGTAACAAAGAATGTGTTGATACAAAAAATCACTCAGAAATAATTGATTTAATTCCTTTGGAAAAAATTGGAAATATTTACTCATAGTAATAAATGTACATACCAAGGAAATTGTACGAAAATCCTATTACTGCTCAACTTCGACGCCACTTGAGATTTTGCCTTTATTTGTCTGCAGCAGAGGGAAATTAGTGCATTGGCTTTGTATGCATACGAATTGGTAGAGATTGGACGGATGGGTTCAGTATTAGTATTATTATAAAATATTATTATTTAGCAGGAAATAAAAAGCGGCTTGGAAAAGAAATACAATGTCATTTTTTGATTTTACTATGTATTTGTCACAGTTGTAACTTTGGCTTATAATTTTACTTATGAAGGGAATGAGGTAAACTCTACACCTCTAATTAATTGGATGTTTTTACCAATAATGGAATGGAAGTGATTAGGAAAACATTGAGGTTTATCTACATTGGGCCTGTGTCTCAAATCCAATTGATTTTAATGAGTTGATTCAATCGTACAGTAATAATCACTCCAATTAAGTACATTGGCATTTGCTTAATTGAGTGTGTAATAATGTGTGGGAACGAGTATAGGCTGAACATGTAAGATTATAAGAGCAGTAGCACGGAATAAGCACGGAGGTGAAATGCGAGACAGACACTCTTGAAATATCTCGTTTATTTTATCCCTATTTATTTGTATGTATAGCTATGTATATGCATTGCGTTGTAGAAAAAAGAAAGGTTCACGTGAGATAGAATAACCGTGCCAGTGTAAATTAAACTTGTGGAAATAACTTGTGTGTAAGTGTAGATAGGGGCAATAATACAAATAATTATTATTGAGAGTAATTTTCTCAGACCTCCGCTCCAAGCCCAAGGTAAATAAAATACCTTTGTCATTTACTATATATAAATCCATTGGTAATATTGGCATGGATTTAATAATTATTATTACGAGCACTAAAAAATTCGTTCCAATTTCAAAATAAAAATATTTGTCATTATTATTGACCCTCTACTCATTGTCAGTTCTTAATATTTCTCTCCATAATCCAGGGATTTTACTTTTGATCCCTTATTTCTCCAACCTAATTAAATCCTACAAACTTACAGAAATGATTCATTAACATAAAACATGTGGCTGTATGTATGTATATGTATATACATGCAATGTATATGAACATATACGATGAAATGTGTTAATTAATTTGAAAGATATCCATCTAATCTATATACAGCAAATACATAATAATGCTCATCACAAGATAATAAATGACATGTCTGCAACTTATTTACACACTAAAAAAAGATTTTTCCACCTGATTGTATTTGTTGTGTAATTTTTGAAATCATCTCCGAGCTAATCCACATGTTTCATTTAAACGGTTTCGTTGAAGCATCCTCAATACAAGTCTTGTCTTCTTGAGAATTATTTCTTTCTTTTAATCTCAAGCTTGACTTAACTATAATTACATTAATTATTTACGCACAAGCAAACACAGACTTTAAAAGGCAGCGTACATACTAAAAGTATAGACTTAATGTAATATACACCAAGGGATGTCCCACCGTGAGGAGTTTCTTTATGCATTGTGTATGATGAAAGGAAAAAATATGTATTAGCATGTGAATTACATATCACACTGTGAGTGATAGAAAATGTATACACTTTAATTGTATCATCACGAAGGATGATGAAGTTATCTTAAGATAAGGATCATTATTGCTATTATTTCCATTGAAATTTTATAATTACATAAGATTTTTTTTCATTCATTAACTTTAATCATACTTTAATTTTCAACTGTTTTTACTGGATATTCTTATATAGGGCCTTTAACGTATAGCGGATTTAAATGGAAAAATCATAGGGAGTGAGCCTTTTGCTGTCCTGAGGCGTATATATTTCTAGAAATTAAAATTATTAAGGATTCTATATGCTTGTGAATATAGGGAAGAAGGGAATGATATTTTCTGTAATTTATAATCTACAATATGGAACTCTACGGGGATAATTGCTTGGATTGCTTGTAGTTATTTCCTCGAAAAGAAAGGGTTAAAAATGAAGTAAGCAATTTTAAGTTACTTCTTTCTCCTTTGCTGCATTAATAAAAGTTGCAGGAGCCTCTCTTTGAAAATTTCTTGGATATTTAAATATGACCATGATATGTAGATTGATGTATGACTTCCTTAAAGGAGTTTTACCATGAAGAATATCCATGTGTTTGCCATTATAGGCCCCAGGAATTTGATTATTACTTGATGTAAATGAGCATATGAGGAAGTGAATGAAAATTGGAGTACTATTTTTAAATAAATTGACATTGCACTTTTATTATTGTTATTATTGTACAGATTAGAGGAAGAGAGAGAGAGAGAAGAATTGGTTGGAGATGAAATGAAAATGTTAGCGCAAAAAAGTAATACTAATTCACAATGTAAATGATTGAGTGAGTGGGTCTGAATGAAAAGTGTGTAATTTCTATTGAAAGTAAATGGAAGTTTCTATAGTGCTTTTTTCTGTAGTAATTTAATGATATAATGTATTCAAATGTGGAGGAGAATTTGAGGGAAATTCATCAAGAAATCATGTGTGACCATGAACTCCAGGGTCTGCTCTTGCTTTGCTTATTCTTATTGCTTTTATTTGCAATGATTATTGTATTGGTCGTTGTAAGAACGTTTTGGAGAGGAACGTGATTTTTTAGCTAATTGGATTTGGATTTTTATTGGCGAGGAGAGTTCTTTTAGGATTTTGAGAGAGAGTTTTTAGTTTGAGTTTTAGTTGACTTTTAATGAGTTGGAGAATTACTAATTGCTGTTATAAGGATGGAGCTTTGGAAGATTGAAATATGAGGATGAAACTGGTCCTGCTGATGTTTTTAGGATAATTAGTGGGGATTTAGTGTTTACTGGGTTTATGGTAAAGGCTGGGGAAGAGTTGGAAACTGGTTGCTTTACAATAAGAGATTTTGAATAATTTAATTTTGGACGGTATGGTGTTGAGAGGAGTTTTTGGCGTGTTAAAAATTTGAATGTATTTCATAGGTTGAGTTTATACGTTTATACTCTATACTATAAAATATGTGAACATGAGGATTTTAGAAGTAATGGGAATTTCCTTTGACGTGTAATAATTGAAATTTTGTTTAATTTAAAGTGACTAACAAGTTTATAGATATTTAACAGATTTTTTTGTTCGATTTCAGATGGCATGTGATTCATTTAAAGGAAAGGGTTTCAAACTTCATTTTTAATTTTTGAGATGTCATCATAATTATTTTGGATTCTCGGGTATTTAACGCAATGTTGAATTTTGGGGTACGGGGTAAAATTTTGAACTCGGGTGTAACACAAAATTATGAATTTTGGGGATCAAACACTCATTTGCAATGTTATTAGTCCTTTGTGAAATTTTAATGGGGGTGTCCGACCACCCCTCCCCTGTATAATTATTGTATCTTACAGTTTCCATAAGCTAAAATACTCAACTCTAAACAATGGAGATGATCATGACAAAACCAGCTGTACATAATCTCACTCAATACTGTACCACCATTAAGAAAATGTCGAGGACACCAGCATTTAAGAACAGAGGCTCAAATACATAATTACTGTAACCACGAATAAAAACTATAAAAATGAATAGTATTTTACATGCACATGAAACCCAAAATACATAAAAAATCCTTTCCCTCCAGAACTCCACTACTAAAAACCAAAGTCTATAACATTTTTTATTCAAATCTCAACCACATCTCATCCTTGCCCCCACAAGCCCGCAAGCCTTCTCACATAACATAAAGTTAAAGAGATGAGTCAAAAAACCTATTGACTTTAAAAAAAATTGTGCATACATTTTTTATGTATTTTAAAATATTTGACATAGTTTCTCTTTTTTAGCTTATGCTGTCACACTCGTTACTAGTGTCATTTAAAATGAAAGAAACAGCAGAAGTTGTGGATGATAAAAATCAAGGGCTCAAGTCAATGTTAATGGGGGGCGCAATAATTATTCAAGTTTTTTTTAAAATATTTAGACTTGAATAAAAATTGGTGGTGTTGAGAGAGAGAGAAGGAATAATTTATTCACTGATACCATTTCGGTATTTGCCAACAGACACAGTTTATCATCTTTAGATGTTTGTAACATTAATTCGCTTGTTAACTTTGTAACTTTTGGTGTTACGTGAAAATTAATGATTTATTTTATAGAATGTATCACTCCTGTAAAATTTCACCTTTCCATTCTCTGACAAAACTGGAATCAAAATTGGAATCAAAATTAAAATCATTTTATTAGACTTTAATTATTTCCTTGAGGACATTTTCTTAATTTTCGTGGGAGATAAAAAATATTTTTGATTTCCTTTCCATTATTTTTATGAGCCTGTTGACGGAACTTTGGTAGCAATAATAATTATAACAAATGATTTCCAACGGATTCCATCTTCTCGTATTACATTAACCCAGAAAAGGAAATTTCACTTTTTGCCCATTAGAAATTATTTGGAAGTTTTTGTCGTTGTTGAAGGAATTTGACAAAAATTGGAATTTTATGGGCCGAATGACAATGCAAGAACGCGAGTAATTGCTTGAAAATTACTATTATTTTAAATGAACTTTGTCTTTCGGCTAAATAATTATTCTCTGCTCAATAAAATTTTCACGGAACATAATTTTTGTATTTGAGCGGAATTTGGTCAATTATTTGTAAAATATTTTCATTCTCCTCTATAAAATGCAATTTTTAACAAAAGGGAAATTTTGACGAAGACTAAACTACAAGGGCGATTATTCAGAGGAGTTTTTTAGCATTGTACGCGTAATTGGATTGTTTTGAAAATCTTAAACTATTTTTGGAAATAAAGAATAATAAGGGAACTTCCAAGGAAAATTGTCATCCCAATTTGTGCCCTTTAGTCTTTGTAAAACGTTAAGGATCAAATGGAAGGTCGGGACTGAGGAAGAGAAAGAACAAGCGTTTCGAGGATTTCTGCTCGTGTATTGCGAGGTGAAACTAATTTGATTTACAAAAGTAGCGGATAAAATCAACAAAGACATCGGAAAGAGACAAATTACTAGAAAAAGAATTTTATTTGTGGGAAGCAGTGCCGTCGTCAATTCCTCGGGCTCTTTTTCCTTCGACATCACAACGGGATTGAAATTTCTTCACGTTCTTTTTTCTTGTTCAGGGAGAGACGCGTGTGACCCTGAGAATCCTTATGTTGAATCATTGAACTTGTGCGTTTTTTCTAAAAATATACTCATTTTCCTTGTATACAACACGATAAGATACGAAGAACTGTCAAGGAGCTCATTTGAGTTTAAACAAGTAACTCCTTAGTACTTTATCATTTCGTTTATTGTGACATGGACAGTTTCGCTATAGAAATTACACGAGCCTTGGTTAAAGAGAAAGGATTTGTTTTGGGAATTGTCCCAGCTATAGTGATAATAATATGCATACAATATTCGAATGGATTTTGCACGAGCTTTTACATTTAGTACGATTACTCCTTCTTCTATTTTTAAGGAAATTAAAGGCTTTGGGTGAAACCTGCATCTTGAGGTTTAGACCTTTGGAGTGTCACTTGAAGCTTCAAGTACAATTTGAACTCTTGGAGTGTCACTTAAAGTTCCAAGTACAATTTGAACTCTTGGAGTGTCACTTGAAGCTTCAAGTACAATTTGAACTCTTGGAGTGTCACTTGAAGCTTCAAGTACAATTTGAACTCTTGGAGTGTCACTTGAAGATTCAAGTGCAATTTGAACTCTTGGAGTGTCACTTGAAGCTTCAAGTACAATTTGAACTCTTGGAGTGTCACTTGAAGCTTCAAGTACAATTTGAACTCTTGGAGTGTCACTTGAAGCTTCAAGTACATTTTGGAACTTCATGTCCATTTTGAACTTTCAAATAGGCATTCTGCACCTTCAAGTGCATTTTGAAATTTCAAATGTGCATTTTGGACCTTCAAATGCATTTTGAGCTTTCAATTGTCAACTTTGGACCTTGAAGTGCATTTTGGAACTTAAAGTGAATTTTGAACTTTGAAATGTAAATTTTAGGCCTTAAAGTGCATTTTGAACCTTCAAATGTGCATTTTGGTCCTTCAAGTCTGTGCGTGGATCCGAAACCAAATATAAATGTTTACAGCTTTTTCTCGAACCTTCATTTAAGTGTCCCTTGAATTTTGAAAGGTCACTCGAACCTGAACTGACTCTTTGTTTTTGAACACTATTTATGTAAATACATTAGACCAGAAGGAAAACCTTTAATTCCATCTCACTATCACATTCATTCAAGTGGTTAACGTATACGATAATAACAATAACTTTCGCCGTTGGCGTTCTACCCATCCCTTGTAAATAGTATTACCTCATTGTCATTAAAATATAATAATTGAGACCATAAAAATTGTTAATGCTCAAAGGAAAAGGGGTTCGAGCTACAGATTCTTTCACGGATGACGAGTCATGTCACTTCTAACGACACTCATCCCCTCCTACTACTTTCCTTAGACCATCACATCCGTCCAACTACATTATTATTATTATTCTATCATTATTTTTTGAAACCTCCCCCAATAAGCTTTCCTTTATAAAAATAACTATGTATATATTTTCAAGGTCCAAGTGTATGCATTTAGAAAAAGAGACACTAACCTAAATAAAAACTGCACTTAAATTAAATTTCCTTCATTTTCATTTTCGGGTTTTCATTTCATTTAATGTAGCGGTGGAGATGAGCGGGTCACTCGTATAAAGTAATCACAGGGTTATTATATAAAGTGAAAAAATACAAGCATTTCATGCTTTGTGAACCCAACCTGATTTCTTTATTGTGAGTAATAATAAAATTGGTTGGAAAAAAACTTTTCTATATACTTATTAGTTAACCACAGAAGTAGTTATGTCTGGCGCGGCTTTCTGCTTATAGGTCATTCCGATACCCGGGAGCGGGTAACGGGGTCGCGGCCCAC